>SJXQ01008215.1:266401-343708 GCA_006408695.1 Aepyceros melampus
AAACCAGATTAATGTCATGCAAGATAAGAGATGCATGGTTACCTCAAGATGGACTGGGACCATCAAGGCACTGGGAAAACAATTTGACATTCTTTCTGTCTAATCTGCTTTTCAACGAGCCTGAGTTTCTATACAGGACAGAGAATCCTGGGCAGGTGGGCAGGGAGGGCAGCTGCCGCGGGTAACACCTGCCCCGTGGCCACAGCTGCCGCGGAGGAGCCGGCGACTGAGAAGAGTGACAGCAGCGACACCGCACGGCCTGGGGGCTCTCAGCCCTGCCAGGAGCCAGGGAGCCGCTCTTGGGGGGAGAGCGTCCCCACCCCAGTGATGCGAACTGAGTCACAGACTGTGACAGCAGCTACTGCTGCTGCTGCTATTAAGTTGCTTCAGTTGTGTCCAACTCTGTCCGACCCCATAGACGGCAGCCCACCGGGTTCCTCTGTCCATGGGATTCTCCAAGCAAGAATACTGGAGTGGGTTGCCATTTCCTTCTCCACGCAGACTGTGGGGACAGAGCTTAACTGCGAATTCTGAATATGCTTGTATTCCAACTTGTGGATAGGTAAGCAGCCCAGGCTAGGAAACAGGAACATCATCCTTAATGCAACTGCCAGGGAAAAAAGGAACTTTGAAATCAGAATAAACTAATTCGGCTCACAGCACCACAGGGAGGAAAACAGACCCTTCAAGTGTCTGAGAACTTCTGCAGGCAGAGAGCAAAAAGAAAAAGAGAAAGACATCAACACAGAAGTTTAAACTGACTCCAAGGGAGGCTAAAATTATGATTCGAGGTAAATAACAACTTCAGAAAAAAAAAGAATGACTTGGAAGTGAGACGCAGGAAGACCGGGGGCCTAGCAAAACCAACAAACTTAACCAGATGGCCTGCCAGCTAGACTAGCCATGACCAGCTGCTGTCGGGTATGCCACGGGGGCCCCCTCATCACGCCGCACCCCCTGCCCCAAGTCAGGACCCGTGCCTGCTCTCTGAGCCGGGCATGGAAACACAGTGGTGTCAAGAAGCTCAAATAGGAGACTTCCCTGGTGGCTTAGTGGTAAAGAATCCACCTGTCAATGCAGGGGACATGGCTTCAATCCCTGGTCCAGGAAGATTCTGCAAGCTTCAGAGCAATTACTACTGAAGCCCGAGTTCCCCAACAACACCGCAACTAGAGAGCAGCCTGTGCTCGGCACAACCAGAGAAAAGGCCTGTGCAGCAACAAAGACCCAGCACAGCCATAAATTAATGAATTATTTAAAAAAAAAGAAAGAAAGAAACTGAATAGGAAACTTCACTACCCATTTCAGGTTCAAAAGAAAAAAGAAAGAAAATCTACTATTGTTTACCCACCAGCATAGAAGGCACTCCTGTATTTTACTCCAAAAAGAAAAAACAAAAGAAAGCTGCTGCACTGTGCTGTACACACCTGAGAGAGAAAACCAGACCTGCTAACAGGCGTCCGGCGGGGAGCCAGGGCCGCAGGCTGAGCTTCAAGGAGAAAAGGGAAGCCTTTGTGAATGGCTGGGAACAAAGTTATTAATAACCGAACTAAATCTTTCTGACTCAGGTGCTCTGGAACCTTATTTTTTTTTCCCCCTTTCCTCAAGTTTCCTTCTCTTTCTTCTGCTACTCTGAGTTGAGAAATCAAGAACATTTATGCTGTACAATAACCCACCTTCTTGTTATAGCACCAGGGAATGCCAGTGTTGCTAATCGCTCTAGGAACACTAGCTGCACTTCCAGAAGTTGGTTACTTTTCTCTGGAAAAATGTGTCACATGTTTCTCGAAGATAAACAGAGGGTAAAGATCTCGCTGTGAGCTGCTGTCTACAATGACTACGGGGAAAGGACCCCTCCTCCTTCTCCCAGCCAGCCCTCCTCCACCAGGCCCCGGTCTGACTGCAGAAGGGAGACACAGTCTGCTCCTCCTCCCCAGGACCCAAAGTACCTCCCAGCCTGAAACACAACCTCACAAGCCAGGGCTAGAACACCGTCATTGGAAACCAGCCTGGGAGATTATTTTAAAGGGCGATGCAGCTGAGTGGTTACATGGAGACTAAATGTACACCCAAAAGAGATAGCTTTTATAAACACTGTTATGTAAACTGAGGCTGAGATAGAACCCTGGTATGGCGACACACAGTTTCTAAAAGCTGTGTGTAAATGACTGAAATGGAAGTGAAGATGCATTCTAGAAAAATGTGCCAGATGACTTGAGCTCCTCTATACTGGAAAATGACACTGATGTTAAAAAATGCAGGTGAAGGAGGGAGCAGAATTTTATGATTTTCAGTAATTCAACTAATAAACACAAGTAGACATTCTGTTTCATCTGTATCCTAAAAGTTAATCTTTAAGGGTTGATCAGACTCTTTTGGAACTTCCTAAGGAAAATACAGAAAATATTTTGAGAACTATGGCTCAGCATTCACATGCAGAATCTGAAGGTCACAGAATGGATAAAGGCAGTTTCTAGAGTCAGGCTGCTAAGAGTTTCAGATGAGCATCATCACTGCCCAGTGGTTGCTATAACAACTAGGCAAGTTACCCAAGCTCTGGGAGACCGGGTTTCCGACAGCACCGCAAGAGGGTCACTACCGCCAGCCCTCGTGGGTGACTGATGAAAGCCTCCCAGCAGATGCAGATGGTTCCCAGCACAGCGTCTGATACCCAGGACTCAAACGGCAGCTCTGATTTCACAAATAATACCTAAGGAATTAATGTCAAGTCAGAACCTCCAATCTCTTTTTTGTGGGGGAGGGGAGAAATAGAAAAGAACAGTTTTATTGCTTTGCCAGCAAAGGGGGGCACGGTGGGCTCACGCCCTAAAAAACTGTGTGTCCCAACCCAGGAGGGTTTGGTGAGGAGTTTTACAGCAACAGTTCAAGGATGGAAGAGTCTCCACTCTTAATAAACTTTGTACTAAATAAATGAAACTATTATCTTCTCAGACAAAACTAGAAGAATCTTACATAAGAGTTATTTCTGAAAAAAAAAAATTAAAATGGAAGGTATCAAAATGACAAACTATATTTATAGAATAAAAGAATTTAGTAATTGCAGCAAGCAGAGAAAGAGTTCTAAGACCAAAACATTATACTGAACAAGGACCAATCTGGGCTGGTCAAAAATGAAAACTAATAAGTTCCCTGGAGACCAGCTAGCAACTAAATTTCCATCATTCTATTCTAGCCCTCCCCTGTTCGCATGCAGAAATCCAACCAAGGGCCTTGTTTCATCACTGGAATCACCATCTTTAGCTCTAGGAGTTATAAGAATTAAACAAAATAACCAACCGAAAAAAAAAAAAAAAACCACACACACCTCAAAAACCTCCACCACAAAACCTGTCACATCTAGCAAATCACAACCTTCTTGAGGGGATCAATATCCTCTTCATTTGTAAAGATTACGGCCTCCTTAAAAGTATTTGACACGTCACACGACCCAATAATTCCACTCTTACATATACACATGCTTTTTAACACATGCCTATACAAAACACAAAAACTCACACACAATATAACATTATGGTTATTATAACAATATTATATATATAACAATATTATATATAACAATATTATAACAATATGGTTCATAATAGCCAGATACCCATCACTGACGGATGAATAAGCAAAATATGGAATATGCATCAAATTCAGCTGTAAAAAGGAATGATGTGCTGACACGTGCTGCAGCAAGAATGAGGCCTGGAAACATTACGCCAAGTCAAAGAAGCCAGCCACCGAAGCCACACACTGTGGGACTCCATTTACGTGCAATGTCCAGAACAGGCAAATTTACAGAAACAGAAAGTGGGTTAGCAGTTGCCAGGAACTGGGGGGAGGACAGATGGGAAGTGACTAGAAGGGTGCAGAGTTAGTTGCTCTGGGGGGTGATGAAAAGCCTCTAAATTTAGACAGTGGTTACCGTTGCACAACGTGCGAGTACGCCTAAAACTGCTACACTGCACACTTAACAAGGGTGCATTTTATGGTATGTGGGCTATAGCTCAATGAAGCGGCTGTTTTTTGAAGTTGTCTACAGTCTAAGTATACATGTATTTATGAATATTGGTCTATACCCACAATAAGTTTTCATCTTAGAGATAGACATATAGTTTCATACCTATTCAAATTAATGTTAAACTTTTTTTTAAGGCCGTAAAATATTAGCATAGTCGAGGGCCTCCTGGACTATTGCATAACCAAGTTTGACAATCACTGATACACATTAAAGCTTTAAACGTAAATCTGCTCCGAACTAACAACTTTAAACTCCTAAAATTAGCAAATCAGTAGCAATCCACCCTTTGGTGAGCTAGCTTCAACTGCAATTTCTGATATTTGAATGGACTCGAGAAATTCTACAAGTTAAGTAGTAAGCCTTGGTGCACACACACAGCCATCTCTTGCTACCTGTGGGGGTCAGGTTCCAGGACCATCCCATGTTCCCATGCCAGAAGCTGTGGGCGCTCAAGTCCCTCATATAAAATGGCCAGTCCAGTTGGAGTACCGCATCTGAGGATCAGGAGGGCCGACCGCATACAGCAGACAACACAACCTTTCAAGGACACGGCAGTCCCTTGCACCTACCAGGGACCATGCAGAGTGAAATACCTGAACACCGTATTTGTAAAACAAGGCCACAGCAATATAACTTTTGCTCCACATGGTGACCCCTTATGTGGGAGTCGCAAGCCTGTCCCATGAAGGACCAGACGGTAAATATTTCCGGCTTTGTGGACCAGACCACTCCTGATGCAAGCTCTTTACCTTGCCCCACCACATGAGGGCAGCCCCGGATAAGACAGAAACCAAAGCCCCGAGGAGTAAGAAGTACCCTGCCATAGAACTTCCTGCCCTGGTTGAAGTGATTACCTATAGTGCACTTAGAACACGGGTACCACGACTAATGATTCCAAACGGAAACAGCCACGAGCGGCTCCTGGGCTGAGCAGCACTGCTTTAGACCACCACGTAGCCACTTTCACCTCTGTTCATACACGAAGAAAGAGTAAATGAGTTAACTTTGAAGGCTAAAAACGAACCTTACTGATTCTATCATAGGATGAACTGCAGAGAGAACACGTGATGTAAAATTTCTAACGAGTCATGGGCCAGAGCAGTAAAGGATCAAAATCCTAAGCAAACGACCTCGGCTGACACGGGAGGATACGTGTAGAGTTCCATGTATCTGGACTTGGCCATGCTCTGTCTGGTGTACACTTGCTGGATGCCAGCTCTGAGGTCGTCCCAGATCTGGTCGAGGCCAATCTGCTTCAGTCCGTGGGGGTTCTGACTCCGGTTGGATGACATGGTGAATAATATTCTGAAGTCGTCCAGTGCAGCAATCCTTAGTCAAGGTTCAGCTAATTCTCCATCAGATGAAAATATACAGTTATCATTCCAAATGTATTCACAGCGGCTCAGAAAGGATGTCCTTTGAATGGAGAGAATGAAATCTCATCGCAGGCAAACCTGAAGAAGAAATACAGGGAACTGATTAGTCCTCTCTCAACAAACATCCTGCCTCACGGGGCGGGGGCAGTGTGAGAGGACGCTGCCCACACGCTGATGGCAACGCAGTCTGCAGGCCCCCGCAGATGCCTCTGCATGCTGATCCAGAGATTATCTCGCTTTCTATGTGACAACACACTCAACAGTACATGGTCTGTGTAATATGCGTACGTAGACGCTTAGTTCAAAATCATTATGCTTATTAGAGTGTGCGGAGAAGAGCTGGTAAAACTTATATACAAGCACAACTAACATGCTGTTTCGCTGATCTTCAAAGGTCTACATTACTTGACCTAAAAGTTAGACAAACTCAAAGGAAAAAAGGCAAAGGAAGTGTCCAGAAAGAGCAACACAAATGGCTAACAGAAAAGGCCAAACGTTCAAACTCACTAGTTACCTGTGAATTAAAAAAAAAAGAAATTCACTTAGCACCTGGCAAAATACAAATGGTGGTGAGCCTGAAACTGAGGGGGAATGGTCACTCCTTTTGGGGGGAGAGGAGGAGCAGTCGGAAGCTTGCGAGATCTCACTTCCTGCACCAGGGATTGACTCTGGACCCCAGACAGTGAGAGCACCGAGTCCCACTGGACTGCCAGTGAATCCCCGGTCACTCCTTTTTTAGAAGGGAATTGGGAAAGAATTAGCAACATTTAAAATGTACCCTGAACTTAGGGAGACCTGGGTTTGAAGCTTAGCTCCACACCTATAGATATATGGTCATGGGCAAGTTACTTCTCACTACTCTAAGCCTCAATTTCCTAGCCTGCAAAATAGAGGCAGGTCTATTTAAGGAGTATGTCAAGGCTGTATATTGTCATCCTGCTTATTTAATTTAACTTATATGCAGAGTACATCATGAGAAATGCTGGGCTGGAAGAAGCACAAGCTAGAATCAAGATTGCTGGGAGAAATATCAGTAAGCTCAGATATGCAGATGACACCACCCTTATGGCAGAAAGTGAAGAGGAACTAAAAGCCTTTTGATGAAAGTGAAGAGGAACTAAAAGCCTCTTGATGAAAGTGAAAGAGGAGAGTGAAAAAGTTGGCTTAAAGCTCAACATTCAGAAAACGAAGATCATGGCATCTGGTCCCATCACTTTATGGGAAATAGATGGGAAACAGTGGAAACAGTGTCAAGACTTTATTTTTTTGGGCTCCAAAATCACTGCAGATGGTGACTGCAGCCATGAAATTAAAAGACGCTTACTCCTTGGAAGAAAAGTTTTGACCAACCTAGACAGCATATTCAAAAGCAGAGACATTACTTTGCCAACTAAGGTCCGTCTAGTCAAGGCTGTGGTTTTTCCAGTAGTCATGCATGNAAACAGTAGAAACAGTGTCAGACTTTATTTTGAGGGGCTCCAAAATCACTGCAGATGGTGACTGCAGCCATGAAATTAAAAGACGCTTACTCCTTGGAAGAAAAGTTATGACCAACCTAGACAGCATATTCAAAAGCAGAGACATTACTTTGCCAACTAAGGTCCGTCTAGTCAAGGCTATGGTTTTTCCTGTGGTCATGTATGGATGTGAGAGTTGGACTGTGAAGAAGGCTGAGCACCAAAGAATTGATGCTTTTGAACTGTGGTGTTGGAGAAGACTCTTGAGAGTCCCTTGGACTGCAAGGAGATCCAACCAGTCTATTCTGAAGGAGATCGGCCCTGGGATTTCTTTGGAAGGAATGATGCTAAAGCTGAAACTCCAGTACTTTGGCCACCTCATGTGAAGAGTTGACTCATTGGAAAAGACTCTACTGCTGGGAGGGATTGAAGGGGATGACCAAGGATGAGATGGCTGGATGGCATCACGGACTCAATAGACGTGAGTCTGAGTGAACTCCCGGGAGTTAGTGATGGACAGGGAGGCCTGGCTGCTGCGATTCATGGGGTCGCAAAGAGTCGGACACGACTGAGCGACTGAACTGAACTGAACTGAACTGACAAGATACGGAATATTGTTCCCTATGTTATACAGTAAATCCTGATTGCTTATCTATTTTAGATATAGTAGCTTATACAATACCACCCTCTTTTAATCATCATATAATAGTTCACTATATGAATGTACTCAAACTTACTCAACTGGGCTCTTTTTGATAGATGCAAATATCTAACCTTGCTTCTTTTATGATTTAAAATCTCATGCAACACTTTAAGATATGGATATGAATATAAATGGGGATCCCTTCACGGCTCAGTGGTAAAGAATCCACCTGCCAATGCAGGAGTGTGGATTCAGTCCCTGGGTTTGGAAGATTTCCTGGAGAAGGAAACGGCAACCCAATCCAGTATTCTTGCCTGGGAAATCCCATGGACAGAGGATCCTGGTGGGCTATAGTCCATGGGGTTGCAAAACGAGTTAGACATGACTTGACAACTAAACAACATGAATATAAATACTATATATTAGAGTATTTATAGACTATAAATGGGTTTCCCTGATAGCTCAGGGAAAGAATCCACCTGCCATGCAGGAGACCCCAGTTTTATTCCTGGGTCGGGACAATCTGCAGGAGAAGGGACAGGCTACCTACTCTAGCATTCTTGGGTTTCCCTTGTGGCTCAGCTGGTAAAGAATCACCTGCAAGATAAATATTTTTTTCTTGCAGATAAATCTGCCTGCAAAATAAAGTTTTGTTGAATATAAATACTATATATTATATAAGGGGCTTCCCAGGTGGTGCTAGTGGTAAAGAATCCACCTGTAAAGGAGACACACAAGACGTGGGTTCAATCCCTGGGTCAGGAAGATCCCCTGGAGGATGAAATGGTAACCCACTCCACTATTCTTGCCTGGAAAATACCATGGAAAAAGGAGCTGGCGAGCTACAGTCCAAGAGACTGGAAAGAGTCAGACATGACTAAGCACCACATGTCATATTATATTATACATAAATACTATCTTACCAAGTACAGTATTTATGAATATAAATACTATATACAGTAATCTCTGAGATGTAGGGTTAAAGGGATGTATAGGGCTTCCCTGGTGGCTTAATGCTAAAGAATCCACCTGCAATGCAGGAGACCCAGGTTCATTCCCTGGGTTGGGAAGATCCTCTGGAAGAGGGCATGGCAACCTATTCCAGTACTCTTGCCTGGAGAATCCCATGGACAGAGGAGCCTGGCGGGCTACAGTCTGAGGGTCGCACAGAGTCGGATATGACTGAAGCAACTAAGCAGCAGCAGCTATGGATTCTGGTTTATTTCATTTCCTTATACAACAACAACATACATAAGTCACTCAGTCATGTCCGACTCTTTGCGACCCCATGGACTGTAGCCTATCAGGCTCCTCCGTCCGTGAGATTTTCCAGGCAAGAGTGCTGGAGTGGATTGCCATTTCCTTCATTTCCTTATACAAGACCAAAAATGAGGTGGAATTCTGTGTAGTATTTCCTAATTTTATGTATTTTCAGCTACTTTTAATTTGAACCCTACTTTGAACTCAGCTTCATGAAGAAAGTGTACAAGACTAAATTCACTGCCCATGTTTGCCTCTAAGCATCATCAAAGGTTTTTGACATACAGAATATGGCTTATAGCACCATTCTCACATCAGCAAGTTAGCTCCCAAGAAAGCAGTCCCAGTAAGAAGGGGTGTGAGGCTCTAATTTGGAAGTAGAGAAAGCAGATGGTAGAAATGAATTAACTTTAAAAAAGACTAAATCTTACTAAGATAGTGTAACAAGATTGGGGCTTATATTAAAAGAAAGGATTAAGCCCCAAATGCTTGTATAAGAAGAAATGTGGCTGGCACCATAAGTAAGAGACAAAGAGTAAATGAATGAACAAAGGAGTGAATGAACATGAATGAGTTGGATGAATGGATGGAGGGCTTTATCATTGATCAGTCTCTTCAGTCTTCTCTGTAACCTATCAAATGCAATGAATTTTTCATCTCCTAGTATCACCTTGGAGCTGATCAAGTGCCGAAAAAGATCTCTAAAAAGTCAGAGAGGTGTGACGATAAAGAGCAGAACTGAGTCTTCTCCAGAAACTGTTCCAGGTTTTCTATTCCAGTGACCTGAGTCATTCTCTCAATGGGCAAGTCAGTTTTAAATGCCCAGCAAATTATGCAGGATTAGACTCTCTAACCTTTGAGATTGGTTCCTAAAATTCTGAAAGGTGAAAACTCCCTGAGAGCTCTTGGGATGGAAAAGATGATGGAAAGAAGGTCACACGGATCAGAGTTATCTGCCTCTTAGGGGAATCCTGGAAGGAGCTGTGGTAGATGAATGGGGATGGCTGCTCCAACTGAATATCACAGAGTTGTATCAGGAATGCTGAAGCACAAAGTATCATAAGGCAGTGAGCCAGGTGCCAAAACACCGTGGGGTGGAGGAGATGACACGTAACATCCTTTAGAGATAGGACACTGGTGTAGATGGTTGTAGATGATAAGCGCAGGAAATAAGGACTGAGGCATTTGAAGAAACCAGTGCAATTACACAAAGAAGTAGACTGCAGAGAGAATAGTAGGTAGAAAGCATTAAAACCTTTGATCAGAAATTTTAGACGGATATGAGAAGTACCTGAATAAGGAAAGTGCATTTCCCCTTTACCCCTCTAATCGTGTGATGGGGCATCAGGCATTAAAATGTAGTTCTCTGATGTGATTCATTACAACAGGTTTCACTACTGTCAGATCAATTCATTTTTTAAAAGACATTAAAAAGAGGATTTAGGGGATGAAATAACCTTTTATAGCCACTGCAATGTGTCATGGTAACTCAGCAATATGCAGATGTTAATCTTAGAGGGCTTATTTTAAAAACAGATCAATATTAAGATGGTTTGGATGTTTAAATTCATCACAATTTTAATTTTAACTAAATGCTTCACTTTATTTCACAACATACAAATTCTTAATTTGAAGGTCACAATTCCTTTGATACAATCATCCTGTATTTGGCATAAATAATCTATTTGTATATACATATACATATTCAAACAAGTATTTCTGTGCATTTACAGTTCAATGAATATATAGATGGAAATCTATTTTATATTGAAACCTGAAATGAAACTGTGCTACTCTTATTACCTAATAAATATTAAATACCCACCTTCATCAATTTCATGAAAAAGCATTCATATAGTTTCCACGTGGTGCTTGCCAAGTGCTATAAAAGAAAGTGATACAGAGAGTCCTCAGCTCATTGTTTAGTAGCTTTCCTTTCAGATCTGAAGCTCACACTCCAAGAATAGTGCTAACACCAACATACTCTGCCGTGTACGGAGCCATGGTACCTGGAGCACTGGAGCAATCCTGTGCAGCAGGAATTAAACATTAATGCAGCATTATTCATGCGATGGCACCAAAACACAACTCTCCATAAAAATGATGGATTTTCACTTTCTATATCAATTTCAAAATGTTTCTATTTCATTGCATTTCTTGTGGATTTCACAAGTAGAGATCAATATTAGTCACAGAAACCTGGGGTGGAAGATATCATTATTCCAACCAGCCTAATCTAGGATGGCTTCCTCCATGCAAGAGATTTAGAAATTTGAAAGGGAAACTAATTGGAAAGCAGATCAGCTCTCATCTGAAATTCTGATGATGCCATTTTACAGGCCAAGCTTCCTTTTAGACAAGGATTGTTGCCCCTTACATCAGGTCCCAAATCGCTCCATCTATTTAGCTGCCATCATCAGAAATTCTGAGACACGCCAGAACTCAGAGTGAAACAGGTGCATCTGCAATAGAGCAGTCTGAGGGCTGCACCTCCAGCCCATGCACAGCTGGGATGTGGTAATAGATGCTTGGCAGGCTGTCATTTATCAACTGAGTCTCTAATCTCAGAGATAACCAGGCAGAATACCACGGCCATCCGCCATGAACTTGCAGCCATAAGTTTTTGGCCTGGGCCTTCTGACCTCACAGACCCATTCATGGGTAACCCCAGAACACACATGAGAAGGGGATTGTGGGATCAAGCTGGGAATGAATGACAGTTACAGTCCAAAGCAAAGTCAGATAGATCACATACCAAACAAAAGGGTAACTTGTGAGGAATTCAAATGTGAGGCATCGTGAATGGGACAGGACATATACTCTGTAGTCACCCATTCAGTAAACACAGCCAGGCGATCCTCTAGGTACTTGAGATATATTAGTGAGCAAAGATCTTTGTCCTCTTGTAGCTTGAGGAAGAGCAGGAGAGTAAATAGGAAAATAATATAGTTGTAATATGGGAAGTAATATGACAAAATGAAATCATAAAGCAGAATAAGGAAGGTTGGGTGTGGCAGGGTTTGGGGAAGTGGGGAGAAAGTTGGCCAGTTGTAACTATTGGCTGGGGAGTCAAGATCCTGCCTGCTAAGGCATGCCCACCTCTTTGTGACTCCATGGACTGTAGCCTGTCCAGCTCCTCTGTCCATGGGTTTCTCCAGGCAAGAATACTGGAATGGGTTGCCATGCCCTCCTCCAGGGGATCTTTCCAACCCAAGGATCGAACCCTCATGTCTTACATCTCCTGCACTGGCAGGTAGGATCTTTACCACTAGTGCCACCTGGGGAGTCAGGGTCAAGGCAGGCAGACTGTGAGAATGTGACATTTGAGCGTAGACTTAGGAAATTAGTACATGTGAATATGAAAAAAAAGTGAAAGTGCAATTGCTCAGTCGTATCCAACTCTTTGCAACCCCATGGACTGTAGCCTGCCAGGCTCCTCTGTTCATGGGATCCTCCAGGCAAGATACTAGAGTGGGTAGCCGTTCCCTTCTCCAGGGGTCTTCTTGACCCAGAAATCAAACCCAGGTCTCCTGAATTATAGATGGATTCTTTACCATCTGCACCATCAGAGAAGAGTATACACTATAACTGGTTGATAAGTCTCTTGGTTTCTTACAGTCTATAGATTTCCTGTCTATTTTTTCCTTCCTGACTTTTACATTTCTTGAAGAAATCACCTTGTTTGTCCTGTACAGATTCTCAAAATCTGTATTTTACTGACTGCCTCTCCATGGAGTCACTTCACATATTCCTTTACTGTTGGCATTTCTTATACATTGATAGAATTATTGAAAGCTTGATCTGCTACTAGTTCTTTTTCTTTTCTTTTCTTGGTAAGACCACTTCAAACACAGTGTGTATGCTTTCAATAGGAAGTATATAATGTCTGATTATCTCTTTTTATAAAGTTAGCAGTCATTGATAACCTAAACCAATTCATTCATTAGAATTGCATAAAGATGATATTCTTATTCTAGTATTCCTTCTTCACTTATTATCTGGAGTATGTCTATAAAAATAAGCTTCCTCGCTTCAAATATTTGATTATCTGGGGAACTTTTTATATAAGAAAGTGAAAGTCAATTCTTTCCTTTATCCAACAGTTTCCTCAAAGATGAGTTTTATATACTACAAAGATGATCCATGAACTTGGGGGATTTCTGGTGGGGAGAATTGTTTTATTATGAATCCATGGATTTAAATGTATTTGATGTGTTTAAATTTATTTGTTCTTTTTGATGTGTAAACCATCCTCACTTCGTCCAGCAGGCACCTAAAAACAAGTTGGCCCAGAAACCTTTCAGTGGTCTTTGATAGCTTCCTTGCTTTCTAGAATGACAAGATGTTGTAGGTTCATCTTCTATATTTCTTGAGTCTGTGTGCTCAGTCACATCCAGCTCTTTTTGACCCCATGGACTGCAGCCCCACCAGGCTACTCTGTCCATGGAGCTTTCCAGGCAAGAATACTGGAGTGGGTTGCCATTTCCTCCTCCAGGGAATCTTCCCAACCCAGGGATCAAACCTGCGTCTCTTACATCTCCTGCATTGGCAGGTGGATTCTTTACCACTGTGCCACCTGGAAAGCCATTTCTTACCCTTGACCAGGAAGCAACTTCTTTTTGTTGCAAGAAATTCTTTCATTTTAGTGAAACATCATGTTTAGAAACAATAAGCTAGGTACTGGGGTTGCTCATGGCTACTGGATTAGTCATTGTTTCTGTAGTTTTCCAGAGGAGAGAACTAGTTAATACACACACATATATACACAAAATACCTCACGAGTTCATGAACTGCCTCTCCATGGAGTCACTTCACATATTCCTTTACTGTTGGCATTTCTTATACATTGATAGAATTATTGAAAGCTTGATCTGCTACTAGTTCTTTTTCTTTTCTTTTCTTGGTAAGACCACTTCAAACACAGTGTGTATGCTTTCAATAGGAAGTATATAATGTCTGATTATCTCTTTTTATAAAGTTAGCAGTCATTGATAACCTAAACCAATTCATTCATTAGAATTGCATAAAGATGATATTCTTATTCTAGTATTCCTTCTTCACTTATTATCTGGAGTATGTCTATAAAAATAAGCTTCCTCGCTTCAAATATTTGATTATCCTGGGGAACTTTTTATATAAGAAAGTGAAAGTCAATTCTTTCCTTTATCCAACAGTTTCCTCAAAGATGAGTTTTATATACTACAAAGATGATCCATGAACTTGGGGGATTTCTGGTGGGGAGAATTGTTTTATTATGAATCCATGGATTTAAATGTATTTGATGTGTTTAAATTTATTTGTTCTTTTTGATGTGTAAACCATCCTCACTTCGTCCAGCAGGCACCTAAAAACAAGTTGGCCCAGAAACCTTTCAGTGGTCTTTGATAGCTTCCTTGCTTTCTAGAATGACAAGATGTTGTAGGTTCATCTTCTATATTTCTTGAGTCTGTGTGCTCAGTCACATCCAGCTCTTTTTGACCCCATGGACTGCAGCCCCACCAGGCTACTCTGTCCATGGAGCTTTCCAGGCAAGAATACTGGAGTGGGTTGCCATTTCCTCCTCCAGGGAATCTTCCCAACCCAGGGATCAAACCTGCGTCTCTTACATCTCCTGCATTGGCAGGTGGATTCTTTACCACTGTGCCACCTGGAAAGCCATTTCTTACCCTTGACCAGGAAGCAACTTCTTTTTGTTGCAAGAAATTCTTTCATTTTAGTGAAACATCATGTTTAAAACAATAAGCTAGGTACTGGGGTTGCTCATGGCTACTGGATTAGTCATTGTTTCTGTAGTTTTCCAGAGGAGAGAACTAGTTAATACACACACATATATACACAAAATACCTCACGAGTTCATGATGATATTTTCACTTTAAAGTCAGGACTACAGAGCTTTAATTCATCTCATTGATCTGATATCTCTCAATACTTATCCTCCACATCAAAAATCCCAGAGCTTAATAACACCAACATAATTACTACTCTTTCATATCGCTGTTGTTGTTCAGTGTTGTTCACTAAGTCGTGTTCAACTCTTTGCAACCCCATGGACGGCAGCACGCCAGGTTTCCCGGTCCTTCACTATCTCCCAGAGCTTGTTCAAACTCATGTCCATTGAGTTGATGATGTCATCCAACCATCTCATCCTCTCAACACAAAAAATAATCTCAGAATACAGATTTGGAGACTATCATGAACAATATAAGGGCTTCCCTAATAGCTCAGTTGGTAAAGAATCCACCTGCAATGCAGATCCCAGTTCAATTCCTGGGTGGGGAAGATCCACTGGTGAAGGGATAGGCTACCCACTCCCGTATTCTTGGGCTTCCCTGGTGGCTCAGCTGGAAAGAAACTGCCTGCAGTGCAGGAGATTCGGGTTCAATTCCTGGAATGGGAAGATCCCCTGGAGAAGAGAACGGCTACCCACTCCAGTATTCTGACCTGGAGAATTCCACGGGCTGTAGAGTCCATGGGGTCGCAAAGGGTTGGACACCACTGAGCGACTTTCCCTTTCACTTTCAGGGCTTTCCTCGTGGCTCAGACAGTAAAGAATCTGCTTCTAATGCAAGAGACGCAAGTTTAATTCCTGGGTCAGGAAGGATCTCTGGAGAAGGGAATGGCAACCCACTCTAGCCTTCCTGCTGGGAGAATCCCACGGACAGAGGAGCCTGGAGGGCTACAGTCCATGGGGTCGCAAAGAGTCAGACATGACTGAGCAGCTAACACACAACAAGGAATGAGGCATAGTCTGTAGTCTTAAAGCTGTTTTGTTTGGAGACTTGAAACACATGAATGTAATTCATTTTCGGTGTCAGAAATCAGTTTGAACTCCTAGAACAGACACAGAAGTCTGCTACTTTGAGAAAGTTTAATTGTAATCCTATTCTCCTTCAAGCTACTAGCAAACTATTCAAATAATCACAGGAAATCAGAATCTGCATGTCTTTGGACTTCAGGGCTAACCAATGGACATTAGGCTTTTCTCTACCAAAATTGAGTAAGACTGTCAGAGGGTTGTTTTCCTGGTAAACCAAGCTTCTACATTTCAGGTGACATATATTACAATTTACAAAAGTCTCAGCCTTGTCTTAGAACAAGTTATAGTCTAGCTTTTAAAATTAAAAATAAAATGATACACACAGAAGCAAAGCAGAAATCAGAAGCTAAAAAAAATCAATAGATGTTTAATGATTCTCATTTCTTTATAGCTAACACTCAGTTATGAAAATGAATTAATGCTGACTAGGCACTTGGCCACATAATAGCCCACTAATTCCCACCCAGTGAGCTTATAATTAATTTTAAAAACAATATACTTGAGATCCCAGAGAAAATATGTGACTATCCAGAGATCTTTTGTGGTCGATCTTTTCTCAAATAAAGCAATCGCTACCCTGTACACAAAATCTCACCTTCACTACAGTTGTTCAACAACATATATGAATACATTTGCCTGTAGCCAAAGCTCTATTTGAACTCAGTGAAGCAAACTAATTTACATATTACTTGTATTTAGACATACTTTGGCCCTAAAAGCCAAAGATAGTTTCCATCATCTGCTTATCAAACATATTAGATTACCTGCCATACTGTTGTCAGTGAATCTGTCCTGCATGAATCATGTAGGTCCATCTGGAGGCCACACAGAGAAAGCAACAGAGCAACATGAACCTCAGGAGGGTGCAGAAACACTGCTCAGAAAATCGTGTTTCAGAGCAAGGAAGGCACTTCCTAACCCGGAGAAATAAAGGCTGTGAGATGACTGGCAGCTGACCATGAGAGGGCTGAAGAGAAGCCATGACCTTGGGGACCAGCCAGGTTTCAGTTCAAGTCGAGGAGATGAGAAAAACATCTAGAGACAGACATGGAATAAGGAGAAGGAAGAGTGCAGGGTTGGCTCACGAAGACAATAGCTTGGTCGTGGTGACTGACCAGAGAGCCTTGGGTTTGTACCACTGATCAAAGGAAAATAGGACTGTGCAGCATGAATAAACTCAGCCTCATTACGTTCAGAAGGGCTTCCCTGGTGGCTATGTGGTTAACAATCTGCCTGCAATGCAGGAGACGCAGGTTCGATCCCTGGCTCAGGAAGATCTCCTGAAGAAGGGCATGGCAATCTACTCCAGTATTGCTTGCCTGGAGAATTCCATGAACAGAGGAGCTGGGCAGGCGACAGTCCATGAGGTCACAAAGAGTTGAACAGGACTGAACAACTGGTACTTTCATTTTCATCATGTTCAGAAGCACTGAACTGTCAGGCTTGAGGGGACTCCACTGTGGCCCACACTGGGTGCCCACCCAGTGGCTACAGTGCGAAGCTGGGCTATGAACTTCCTAGTGTCCACTGCAGTAATAGCCAGGAGCAATGAGCAAATACAAGCGTACAAGCCACAGGGCCTTTTGCCCAAAACATTGTTTGCACATCTGGTGGGCAGTTCCCACAGCTGGGCTCAGTTCTGTTATTCTCAGGGGTCTCCAGTGTCAGACAATGAATCAGTGAGAGTCTAGCCTAGTGCTGACTCCCGTGTTCTGACCCAGTGAGGACTCCTGAGTGGTCAGAGATCCTCTGTACTTTCCTCGGGACCCTAGGTCCTTGGAAAGATTCTCTGGTGTCTGGCCTTTGGTGCCTATTTGCACTTGCCCCTTGTGCCTGGCAGAGAAGGAAATGGCACCCGACTCCAGGACTCTTGCCTGGAAAATCCATGGACAGAGAAGCCTGGTAGGCTGCAGTCCACGGGGTCGAAGAGTCAGACATGACTGAGCGACTTCACTTTCACTTTTCCCTTTCATGCATTGTAGAGGAAATGGCAACCCACGCCAGTGTTCTTGCCTGGAGAATCCCAGGGACGGGGAGCCTGGTGGGCTGCCGTCTATGGGGTCGCACAGAGTTGGACACGACTGAAGTGACTTAGCAGCAGCAGCGGCAGCTTGTGCCTGTCCTCTCCTATCTTATATTTTTATAGTTTTCTTCTAGATGCTGTTTTGTGTAGCTGTAGACTTAACAGGGACTTAACTGTGTTTTGTTATATAAATTTAGTGACAAAAAAAACAGAAGTGTCCTTTCTTACCTAAAAGTAGTCCAGAGAAGCAGCCCCAGGCTGGTAGCACAGCTCCACGGTGTGCTGGGTCACCAGGGACCCAGTTTCCTAGCGTGAGGCTTTTCACCCTCAAGATCATCACATCTGAGTCATAGGCCAGGAGCAGGGATGTCAGAAAGGAGATAGGGCACTCTAGTCAGTCAGATCCCTTTAGACCAGCAGTCCGCAACCCTTTTGGCACTAGGGACTGGTTTTGTGAAAGACAATTTTTCCATGGACCAGGAGATGATTTAGGGATGGTTCAAGCACATTACATTTATTGTACACTTTATTTCTATTATTATTATATCAGCTCCATCTCAGATCATCAGGCATTAGATCCCGGAGGTTGGGAACCCCTGCTTTAGACAATGTTCTCAGTTGCCTCACAAGACCCTTCACTCACAACTCACCAAGCAAACTGTGACATGACCACATCTAGCTACGAAGAAGCCAGAGGAAAGATACCCATCTCAGATGGCAGTGTGTCTGTGTGCTTAGTCACTTCAGTCATGTCCAACTCTTTGTGACCCATGAACTGTAGCCTGCCAGGCTCCTCTGTCCATGGGATTCTCCAGGCAAGAATACTAGAGAAGTTTGCCATGACCTCCTCCAGTCTTCCCAAACCAGGGGTCAAACCTCCATCTCTTATGCCTCCTGCACTGACAGGGGAGTTCTTTCCCACTAGCACCACCTGGGAAGCCCTTCAGATAGGAATGTGAGGAGCTAAAAACTGGGGTCCTAAATAAAGGAGAAATGATTACTAGGTGGAAACCAGCTGTGTCTGCTACATCTGCGGAGCTCCACTTCACTTATGATCCTCTTAGAAAGGTCCCTCGGAAATCTCTGGTGTCCGCCTGGGACAGCTTTCCTTCAGTCAGCACCACTGTGTGGTGAGGGAGGGAGGAACATTCGCTATTGTCTTCCCAAGTCCCTGCTCTGAGCTGTGAAAAGTGAAAGTGAAAGTCACACAGTTGTGTCCAACTCTTTGTGACCCCATGGACTATAGTCCATGGAATTCTCCAGGCCAGAATATTGGAGTGGGTGGCCTTTCCCTTCTCCAGGGGATCTTCCCAACCCAGGGATCGAACCCAGGCCTCCTGCATTACAGGTGGATTCTTTACCAGCTGAGCCACAAGGGAAGCCCACTCTGAGCTGTACCACTCAGCAACCACTCTCAACGTGGTCCTCAAGACCTAGCAAGTGATTCGTCAGTCCTATGGCCATGGGAAGTTATTTATTCTCTCTATGCTGTTTAGCATCAACTGTACAAGTGGATAATAAACACCTACAGGACAAGGCTGCTGTGGGGATTCTGATCAACACAGTACCTTGCTCCTTTTGACAGTAGAGAGCCGAGGAGGCTTAAAGGGAGATCCAGTCAAAAATCTAACACACATTTACTCCCCTCGTGGTCCAGTGCCTAAGGCTCTGTGCCCCCAATGCAGGGGACCCAGACTCAATCCCTCGCCAGGGACCTGGATCCCAAAATGCTGCATGTAAGAGTTCTGTGTGCCGCAACTAAGACCCAGAACAGCTAATTATGCTTTTTAAAAAATCCAACAGCCAACATAAATATACACGAGCCGTAATCCAAACAGGCTTCCTGATGACTCAAGCAGTAAAGAATCCACTTGCAATAGAGGAGATGCAGAAGACTCAGCTTGGATCCCAGGGTCAAGAAGATCCTCTGTTGGAGGGCATGGAAAATCACTCCAGTATTCTTGCCTGGAAAATCTCAAGGATGGAGGAGCCTGATGGGCTATGTCCATGGGGTCACAGAGTCAGACATGACTGAGCATGTGATAGATGGATAATCCAAACAGGTGAGGCAAAGAGGGACAGAGCAGCTAAGAAACCAGAGTGATGAGAAGAACAAAGACCAGATACGAGGACAGATCTGAACAGAAAGGTGGGAGGGCAGGTGGCCCTCGCTCTTCTGTGGGGCCCCAGTGGTGGCTTTCTCAGCCTTTTCCATGGATTGCAGAGAGCGAGCAGCTAATGTGCTGACCCAGCGTGACACTCCATACTCTAAATCATTCTTCACTTTCACTCACATCTATGCTTTACTGGAAGACTACAGAATCATGCCTTCTACTTCAGGAAAATGCACACAAGTAAAAGCACACACAAAAATAGAAAGAAATCGTTTGTTCCTGAGATTGATGAACTCAAAGAGCCTGTTCTTAAAAGCAAAGCACACACACACAAAAAAGACTGCCTTAAACTAACCTTTGAGAGCATATTTGATTAGGTGCCATGCACTCTGTTCAGGATGTTCTGGGTGCTTTATTTCAGCTAATCTCATAATAACTTTATTTGTGAGATAAAATAATATCCCTGTTTGGCACAGGAGGAAATTGAGGCACAGAGGTTAAAGTATCTTATGCTGTCTTTGAATACGTGGAGCCATTGCGGGGTGGAGGAGAATTTATAGAAATGGACCAAGGGATGTTTATCAGGCATCCACTCTACAGCAAACATTTAGTGATGTTGACCAGCATGGCAAGGAGCTCATAGCCAACCTTATAACCCTAAAAAACTAAGTACAAAGTGATCGTCTGGGGCCATGTTTTACATCAAGACCCACACACGGTGCAGCTTGCAGTTATTCACAATGAGGTCGTAGTTCCTTCCTGACAGAATTTATGCACACACTTGAAGATATGTAGGGCTGTGAAGATGGATTAAGCATGCCACTGGGAGTGCACTTATGCACAGAGACGAGAAGATGCTCTGGAAAGGATAAACTATTTCTGCAAAGAGTTGTGTTTTTTTTTTTTTTAAACTTCGAAGCTATACAGTAGTTCTTTTTATCAAGCAGAAACTCAAAGATGGCATTAAAGATTTTCTCTGTTATTCATTGCTATTTTCAGGCAGCAGAGAAGTCTGCAAAAAAACATGTTCCATCTTCCAATTTGACATCCTCAAATAATATAATTTCCTACGTGGCTCTGTTAATGTTATTTTTGTTTCCCTTTTTAGTTTTGACATTTCAAAATGAAAATCCTTGAAACTGGCAGACACATCTTGAACTGGTAGCAGTGAAGGCATCATTTTTCACCCAGCACATTGCTCTCTTGAAGGAAGTAATGGTTTTATATCTGAAATCGATACAATTGCATTTTAAAATAACCATCGCACATAATATTCACATTAATTCCATGAGTAGCACATGACCTCCAAGTTTGATCAATAACAAAATGTTAATTAAAGTTTGGAAATGGGATCAATTTACCTAATAGGAATGATAGATAATTGTTATAAGAAAGGCTAAGGGGAATTAACAGAAATAAGAGGAACATAATAAGATTAATTTTCTGGGCAAAAAGATAAGCCTAGGAAATAAAGATCTCCATATTTCTCTGGGTTTATAATTGACAAAATACATCAAAGGAATTACTTGAAAAATTCAGAGACCAGGACTAAATATCTTCATATGTATTCTGTCTCTTTACCTTTCACTTTCTGGTTTTGTTTCATGACCATTGGGTTTAGGCAGACACAATACATTTCCTGCAAGCAGAGTTTTGGGTCCCCTCTTCATTTTATAATTTCATATACATAATGAGATGAGGACACCAGGGAAACAACTGTAATATGTTTGTAGCAAGATGGCAGCAAGTAAGGAGAACAAGGCTTTTGAAACGGGTTGGGGAAATTCTCCAAATAGGATTGCTGCGAGGATTAATGGGGAATTATATAAAGCTCTGAGCCCAGGACCTAGCACCTTGTCAATGTCAATCGCTCATGTCTATTGTTACTATTACTGAAAAGCAACAAAATTATTCCTAGAATGCACATTTTGAACTTCAGAGGCTCCTCAAGGATTTACACTTAATGAAGTAGCAGATTACCAAGTGTATTAATTAGCGCTGGTGTCCTGAAAGACTTTATTCAATTTCCAAAATAATAAGACGGCTAGGAAGGATCTTAATGAAATCCCATAAGAAACTCCAATACTGTTCTTTCTAAATGCCCTGTGCACTCAATACAATGCACACTCAGGTAATACCAAGCAACTGCCAACACAAAGACATGGGCTTGATCATTATTGTTTTCAACTCTCTCTCTCTCCTCCCCTAACGCCCTTTTAAAAATCTGTAACATCTCCAATTTTGAAAAGTATGCCCATACTCCACACCATCCTACATTTTGAACATACCCAAACACAGTCTCTGACCTCTTTCAATCGATTGCCATTTGGAGAGTTCAGCCCTTTTGTTTATCCTTAGCATCACCATCCCCTGTTTCACAGTTTTCTCAGAAAACTTACACCAAAGCTCCCTTCACTTTTTGTACCTCTGTTTTCACTCACCCACTTATTCCCTCCCTTAGTTATTTATACTAGCTTATTGACATCTGCAAGAAATATAGACTCAAGTACCCAATGGGAACTTAAAAATGCTGGAATGGAATCGAAACGTGGATCAATGTTCCTTCTGATTCCCATAAGCTCTGACTAGATGATTCTACTCCAGCAATAAAAACATGAGCATCTTGGTTAATGACAAGATAGAGGTGAGAAAATCCACTGGGTTCACCTAAAACCTAAGAAAGATCTCTGGGCCATGACAACCTTGACTTCTCTTATTTAGCTCTAAACAGAAACCTGGAGCCAAACCTATCAGGAGGATCAGGAGGGTACTAGAGAGAGGGCTGCAGTGGAGAAGTAATGGACATTGTGTTTCTGCGATCTGCTGAGACTGGAGCAGCGCTGAAGGAAGCAGAAGTCCAAGGCCTTTCAGAAGACTGTTTTTTGGCCACATCCACACAGCATTTAGGATCTTAGTTCCCCAACCAGGTATTGAACCTGCACCCCTTGCATTGGAAGGTGAAGTCTTAACCACTGGACTGCTGGCGAAGTTGCCTCTCTGAAGACTCTTGAGGGTCATAATACTTATGGGAGAGCTCAGAAACACTTTAACTTTCCATGTATTATCCCATTTTTCACTTCTTCCCAACCTTTGCAAGTCATTAAACTAAATATATTCCTATACTTATTTACTATAAATATTGTCTTTTAAAAATTATCATATTTGATCGACATGATAACCCTTGGTGAAAATAGTCAAGTCTCTAGTTTTACTAATGATAATAGTAGTAATAATTGTCAGGCAATTTTCTAAGCCTTTCATTATCTCATTTAATCCTCACAGCAAAGAGAGGGCTGCAGTGGAGAAGTAATGGACATTGTGTTTCTGCGATCTGCTGAGACTGGAGCAGCGCTGAAGGAAGCAGAAGTCCAAGGCCTTTCAGAAGACTGTTTTTTGGCCACATCCACACAGCCTTTAGGATCTTAGTTCCCCAACCAGGTATTGAACCTGCACCCCTTGCATTGGAAGGTGAAGTCTTAACCACTGGACTGCTGGCGAAGTTGCCTCTCTGAAGACTCTTGAGGGTCATAATACTTATGGGAGAGCTCAGAAACACTTTAACTTTCCATGTATTATCCCATTTTTCACTTCTTCCCAACCTTTGCAAGTCATTAAACTAAATATATTCCTATACTTATTTACTATAAATATTGTCTTTTAAAAATTATCATATTTGATCGACATGATAACCCTTGGTGAAAATAGTCAAGTCTCTAGTTTTACTAATGATAATAGTAGTAATAATTGTCAGGCAATTTTCTAAGCCTTTCATTATCTCATTTAATCCTCACAGCAATGCTGAGTGAAATAAGCCAGATAGAGGAAGACACTACATGGCATCATTTATATGTAGAATCTTAGAAAGGAAAAAAAAGGTAAATTTGTAGAAACAGGGAGTTGTTATTGTTCAATCACTCAGTTGTGTCTGCCTCTTTATGACCCCATGGACTGCAGCACCCTAGGCTTCCCTGTCCTTCACTATCTCCCTGAGTTTGCTCAAATCATGCCCATTGAGTCAATAATGCCATCCAACCGTCTCACCCTCTGTCAGCGAAACAAAGTAGAAAAATGGTTGCCAGGGACTGGAAGTAGGGAAAATTGGGAGGCTGGAAAAAGGATATAAACTTTCAGCTATGAGATGAACACGGTCTGGGGATCTAATGTAAAGCATGATGACTGCAGCTGATAACACTGTATTGTATAATTGAAATTTGCTAAGAAAGTAGGACTATATGTTTCCACCAAAAGTATAACAGATTTTTTTTTTTAATGTATGAGTGATGTTTGAGTAGAAAGCAATAATACAAAGGGCCATAAGCATGCATGAAAAAAACCTGAAACTCTCAGTCGCTCAGATGGCAGTGTGTGTATGTGCTTAGTCACTTTAGTCAAGTCCAACTCTTTGTGACCCCATGGACTGTAGCCAGCCAGGCTCCCCTGTCCATGGGGATTCTCCAGGCAAGAATACTTGAGAGAGTTGCCAGCCCTCCTCCAGGGGATCGTTCCAACTCAGAGACAGAACCCACATTGCAGGTGAATTCTTTACCATCTGAGCCACCAGGTAAGTTGAGGACACTGGAATGGGTAGCCTATCCCTTCTCCAAGGGATCTCCCCAACCCAGGAAACGAACCAGGGTCTCCAGCATTGCAGGCAGATTCTTTACCAGCTGAGCTACCAGGGAATCCCTTTCTTTAACTGTGTCTAAATAAGCATGGGCTTCCCAAGTGGCACTAGTGGTTTAAAAAAAAAATCTGCCTGCCAACACAGGAGAAGCAAGAGACTTAGGTTTGATTCCTTGGTTGGGAAGATCCCCTAGAGTTGGAAATGGTGACTGACTCCAGTATTCTTGGCTGGAAAATTCCTTAGCCAGAGGATCCTGGCAGGCTACAGTCCATGGGGTTGCAGAGTTGGACACAACTGAGTGAGCACAGCAAATAAGAGTCATGTTTATTATTTCTGTTTTAAGGAAAATGACTCAAAAAAAAGATTAAGAAGCTTAACTAAAGTCTTACTTTATTTTCTAGAAATTTTACTTTGATTTTGAACCAAAACCAATATTCTATATAAATTATAATGAGGACTGATATCCAGCTTTATCTGAAAATTACTATGATCACCATACTTACTAAACTATAGCCCTATATAACACACAATGTCTCACTGTCTAAAGTTTGTTAAATGAAACATAATCGATGGTCAGCATCACTTGAGAGAGATGATTACCCCAGGGATATGGGCCAGATACAACTCCATGACCCAGTGCTACAGAAGGAAGAGGGCACAGCAGAAAATAGGTATATACTTGTTTTCTACCATATATACGGTAAGAAATTCACTATCTAACCAGCAACACTCTGCAAATGAAATGATTAGAACTTGAATTGCTAAAAGCTGGCAGTTGCCAGAAGAAAATCAGCCTAGATACCAACCCCTGCTTAGAAGAATGTAAACTCATTTACAGGTGTTCATTATCAATGGAAAGAAAGAAATTGTCCCTGAATTCTGCTACCTGGGGAACAAGTGCTTTGACAGCAGCTTGACAGATAAAGAAGTAGCCAGCCAAATCAGAAATGTCAATGTGTCCTTCAGCAGACTGGCAGACAGACTAGGACACCAACATGGCATTGATCTACCGTTCAAAGGGCACTTCCTGGTGTCAGACCCACAGTGCGTCAAGGTGGTGGAGATGTGCCATAAATAACACAGTTAGAGTCTTGCAAACTGGTCACGCTTAACTACAGAGAGTCGTATAGCCAACAACCAAGTGCCAGAACCTATTATGCAACCCATAAGCCACGGGGCCCTGTCATCATGGGAAATTTGGGCCTCGGTGTCTTGACAGACCTCGGTCCTGAAATGATTTTGCAAGTGTAAATGTACAAACTGGAAAATATTGAGCAAACTGATGCTGAACCTCAATTTCCTCATCTGTAAAATGGGGATAATGCCTTGCCTTTCTGGCAAAGAATATATGAGATAGCATAGGTAAGATGCCCGGTATTGCATTTAGAAAGTACTCAGCGGAAGACAGTTATTTATGTCCCTAATCATTTGATCAGCTTGGAAGTGGTGTTCTCAGCAGTATACTTAGTCTTCACCAGATATCGGATAGAAATGTGATATCGCAGAAGTTGCAGCAAGGTGAACAGAATTCAGGCAAGTACAAAAGGCAGCAGAAAAGTGTTTTAAAAGCACACTGAAGAACAACCTCAAAGAGCATGTTTATCCCTGCAAACCACTGATAAGCAGCCGCTGCCGCCACCAGCAAGCCAAGAACGTGTTAGGATGCCTCCCTTGCAGCAGCGGTGCTAGACAGATCATGAGAATGAAAGCCAGGACCCCCAGTAAATCAGATCTGATCATAGCCAAGAGGGCCCTGGGCCACAAGCCGAGAAACAGTTTTCATAGCAAAGTACATCGCAGAAATGGTAAATCACAGTGGCCTCTTCAGTCACATCCACCCACAGCACAAGCATCATCACAGACAGCAGCATCCTTGAACTTGAAGGACAATAAACTAAAAAATGGCTCCATCAGTCCACTGTGAATAAAGGTGAAGAACACACACTGAGAGTTATGAGAATTCCCACACTTAGATCTATAAAACAGGAAAGGGAACGTATCAATCAGAAAGGCTGATCAGAAATAGATATTTAAAGGAACATTTGCGGGCAGGGGGAGTAGCTTTTCTCAGAAAAGTGTTTTACATATTGGCCCGCAGAGTCAAACATAATAGAAAATAGTATACTGTGCACAATTTACTTGGATTTTCAAATATCTTTAGATAAAGCTTTAAATCCTAGGGTGTTTTATATCCACACACAAAGGTCTCCATAGTGGACGGCATCCAGGCATTACTTTGAATCACATCAAACTTGCAAGACCCATCCACAGAACAACTGCCGGGTACATGACAATGTAAAGTCAAAGCTTAAACCTGTGGACGTGTGCCATGCGGCTCCGCAGGAGAAAGGTCACTAGAGACAGGTGAGAGGAACATTCGATCCTTGTCTACAACCACGCGTGCTACTGCACTCACGAGTCCTGCTGCTCCAGAAGACCCGATAGAGCAAATTCCAATGACATCCCTGGAGCTCCACCTTCCTCAGACCTTGACCTGCGGATGATGGAGCTTGTACTCTTTGTGCTCTAAGCCCGCTTACCTTTCCTCTTTCTCTTTTCACAGAGGGAACATACTTCGGAGGGCCTCCTCTGTTTTCACTGCACAGATGGAAGGTGATGCCTCAAGAAAAACAGCAAGGCTAGTTTGTTCATCAGGAGAAAAAATAGATATCATATATATGCACATATAACTATATACATGTACCTATGCACATGTATGTATCTGTGTTTGTGTATATACATTATATGTATATATACAATATATGCACATAAAATATATATGCATACATGAATATGTATGTATTTGTATATATCATATACCCACATTGTGTGTGTGTGTGTATACATATATATACTAACAAGGACCTACTGTGTGTGTGTATATATATATATATAAATAAAATTGTGTAATGAGGGGCTACTGTACTGGAGGAGGGTATGGCAACCCACTCCAGCATTCTTGCCTGGAGAATCTCATGGACAGAGGAGCCTGGTGGGCTACAGTCCATGGGGTTGCAAAGAGTTAGATACGACTGAAGCGACTTAGCATGCATGCACATACCTACTGTATAGCACAGGAAAATTCGTTCAATATTCTGTAATAACTAAAAAGAATCTGAAAAACAATAGATATGTTTATATGTATAACTGAATCACTTTGCTGTACACCTAAAACTAATGCTTTTGAACTGTGGTGTTCGAGAAGACTCTTGAGAGTCCCTTGGACTGCAAGAAGATCCAACCAGTCCATCCTAAAGGAGATCAGTCCTGGGTGTTCACTGGAAGGACTGATGTTGAGGCTGAAACTCCAGTACTTTGGCTACCTGATGCGAAGAGCTGATTCATTGGAAAAGACTCTGATGCTGGGAAAGACTGAGGGCAGGAGGAGAAGGGGACAACAGAGGATGAGATGGTTGAATGGCATCACCGACTCGATGGACATGGGTTTGGGTGGACTCTGGGAGTTGGTAATGGACAGGGAGGCCTGGCATGCTGTGGTTCATGGGGTCACAAACAGTTGGACACGACTGAGCAACTGGACTGAACTAAAAACTAACACAATATTGTTAATCAACTATACTCCAGTATAAAATAAAAAATGTTTAAATAAACATGTATACATGTAAAAATATACACATATATGCATATACACACACTCAGACATAGAAACACACACACACATTATATGACTTCTTAAGACCTACTCTACTTTTGTAGCATCTCTGCCCATTTGGGGAGAAGCAGATGGACTCTGTATGTGTGAATAAATGTTTCCAGTCACAAACATCACATGGTAAATACCCTCATGGCCAAAACCATGCACAGCAACAGCAAACAGAGACAGAGTCAAATTCAGAAAGTTAAATGACTGTAGGTGACTCTATTTTCTCTTTATTTTTCTCTAAATTCAAGCAAGATATACAATTTTGCAATTGAGCCATTGATGAAAAAATTAGAACAGAGTATGTATTTGTGCGTTTTTGTCTACTGCCCAGGTGCTTAATCATTTAACATGTAAGAAAACGCAGCAAACTTATACAGGCAAAACTCACAACAATTAAAAACCTTAACGATACATCTTTTACAGCACTTTCAGATGATCTCTGTCGCTCAGCTTGGGTACAAAAAGCAGGCAGCTGTCATGCCAGAGACAGGATAACAGACACACAGCCAACAGACCTCGGCTTGAACACACCCTTGCTGTGCACTAGCGCCAGAATTTCAGAAATTTAGTCCCTCTTCTATAAAAGGCAGATAATTGTACCTACTTCACTGCGTTGCTATGAGGCACAAATAAGAAAACATTCTGTAAATGTTAAAGCACTCTACAAATAGGAAATAGAAAAACATAATCTTTATAACTACCCTAAAGTGGATGAGACACTATCATTATCCAACTTTCATAAAGAGGCTCAGGGTGGTCAGTCACATGTCAGACTTAATGTTCTGCAACATCCAAACTGGCAACTGGCTGATCCTACTTCGCTTCTCTGAAAACACAATTCCTCATTTTTATAATTATTAGTTATTAAGGTCCTATATATTAAATATCTTTGAAACAAACTACAAACATACAATTTCTTCAAGTCCATGAATATCTATGCTATCACAATGAAATATGTGATGTATCTCAAACATTAAGGAAAATTATCTGTAAACTGTGAAAGACAAAAAGTTGTACAAATATATATATTGTTGTTCATTCATTCAATAAATCACTGACGATCAACCATGTGCTGCACCCTGTACTGGGGCTCAGGAGGTTTAGCAGATAAGATGAGATCCCAGCCCTCATGGAGCTTTATTCTTCTGGAAGAGATAGCCAATAATCAACCAAACAAACAAGAAAAGGACATCATGTGGTAAGTGTGCTGAAGAAAATAAATATGGGTTAAGAGTGCAACATACCTGAGGCTAGGGAAGAAGGGGAGGGAGGAGGAACAGGTAGAAAAGATCGTGAGAGAGGTCCTCTGTGAAATGTATCTTTGCCAGAAGACCTGAAAGGTCAGCCTAGTGAAACGATGGAGGAAGATTGCTTCTGGTACAAGAAGCAACTCAGAAGAAGCTGAAAAAGACTTAGTTAGAGACCAGTTAGGAGGTTGTCGCAGGAGCCCAGGAGAGAGAAGAATATAAGCTCCATGAGGGCAGGGATCGCGTCTTCTCTGCTAAACCTCTTGAGCCCCAGAGAAGATGGTGTCTAGTATAGGCCCCTTGTGGCACAGACAGAAAGCAGATGGAACAGACAGATTTATTTCAGGAGGAAAATCACAGAGCAAAATCTCCCAGACTTGGGGATGCACTGAATGTATGAGATGAGAGACAGGAAAATTACAAAACACAGTCACTCTCCTTGAGAATTAGTTTTACTGCAGTATATTGACTTGGATTATATAGTCTTTGACTTTTTTCACTTTTGTGTGTGCTTAGTCATTCAGTTATATACAACACTTTGCAATCCCATGGACTGTAGCCTGCCACACTCCTCTGTCCATGGAATTTTCCAGGCAAGCTTACTGGAGCAGGTTGCCATTTCCTACTACAAGGGATCTTCCTGACCCAGGGATCAAACCCATGTCTCTTGCCCACATCTCTTGAGGGTCCTGCATTGGCAAATGGATTCTTTCCCACTGTTCTACCTGGAAAGCCTATATTAATCCTAACTTTTACTTGCAATTAATTTTAGACTTGGAGTCTAAAACTGCACTGAGTACCTGGGTGAATATTTTGTAGGTAACAATAGAAAAGGTGAGTCTATCTAGTTGAGGAAAGAAATTCTAGATCCAACAGATGGCATGATAGATTTTTTTAAAATTATTTTTGATTGTGGTAAAATACACATAACATTTCGATGGACATGAGTTTGAGTAAGTTCCAGGAGTTAGTGATGGACAGGGAAGCCTGGCGTACCACAGTCCATGGGGTGGCAAAGAGTTGGACACAACTTAGCAACTGAACTGAACTGAACTGATCATCTTAACCGTTTTGAAGTATGCAGTTCCCCGGCATTAAGGACATTCATACTGTTGTGCAACCATCAACCACCCTCCACCTTCAAAACACTCTTTTCATCTTGCAAAATTGAAAGTCTGTATACATAAAACAACAACTCCTCATCTCCCTCCCCAACCCTCTGGAAACTCCCACTGTACTTTCCATCTCTATGAATTTGCCTATGCTAGGTACCTCATGGAGAAGGCAATGGCACCCCACTCCAGTATTCTTGCCTGGAAAAGCCCATGGACGGGGGAGCCTGGTAGGCTGCAGTCCATAGGGTTGCAAAGAGTCGGACATGACTGAGTGATTTCTTTCACTTTTCCCTTTCATGCCTTGGAGAAGGAAATGGCAACCCACTCCAGTGTTCTTGCCTGGAGAATCCCAAGGATGGAGGAGCCTGTGGGCTGCCATCTCTGCGGTCGCACAGGGTCGGACACAACTGAAGTGACTTAGCAGCAGCAGCAGCAGGTACCTCATAGAAGTGGCATCAGACAGTATTTGTCCTTTTGTGACTCGCTTATGTCACTGAGAATACTGTCCTCAAGGTGCATCCATGTTTTAGCATGTGGCACAATTTCCTTTAGAAGATATTTTTATGATGTGGGCATAGAAAGAGTAATAGAACCTGGAGCAGAGTCTATCTGGGCAGAAATTTAATGGAAGAAGAATGAGGGCTAATAAACTCTAAGGATGGGGGAGGAGAATTGAAAAATATCTCCAGGTACCCACAATGATTTCTCGTAAGACACACTGAGTCTGCACAAATGAGGTGGAGATCATTCAAAGGTTTTTTTCCCCCACCTGAAGCATCTAAGTTTCTATTGGTCACTGACCCTGGGCTAAGACCCTGAGGAAATCAACACGTTTTATTTTAGTCTCTGCCACCAAACATGCGACTGGACCCAGTCAATAGCAAAGGTAAAGAAAAACCAACTTCTATAAAGTTTCCCCCCAAAAGGCTTTAACATAGCACTCTGTAATTTCCAAGCTTATATTTTCAATTCAATCATTTTCTGAGAAAATGGAGGTTATCAAAATGATCGTTATTATCCACAACATTCCGTAACAGAAAAACAACAGGGCCAGGTCCCATGTGAGTCTCTATTGCCATCTAGAATCAGTTCTCAAACAATTTCTATCACTTCTTTCATTCACCCAGGAGGAGCCTCATGACAACCGCTCTCCTCCACGAAATGGAAATCCTTAATCTCCAAATACTGGATAAAGAAAGAAATTGCAGAAGACTTTGAAAGGAAGCTAATAATTTAGGTTTGAATGACTGGGCTGGCTATTTTTCTGCTATTCTATTTGATTCCTAATCTCGCAGAGGTCTCCAGTTCAGAGGAGAATCTTCAGAGATAAGACGGAAAGACTATGACACTATTTTGCAAATAAGTACTAGTACAAGGAATTTTGTTAAAGATTTTATTTGCTTACTCACAACAGGTCTATTACATCTGATGTTACTTCTGCTGCAGAGTGCAAATGTCTGTGCCTTTATTCACAACAGCTACCAAACAAGAAGAGAAGGCAAAGTAAAAATATCAAGGGCTTCACAATCTGCAGCAGCTAGAACAGCAAATGTAGTATAATTCAAGTAAAATAAAATCAATACCCCTCCTCATTAATATTCTACTTCCCAAACTTAAGAATATTACCCATGAATATCTAATTGCAGTTTTCCTTCATGAAGTTCTATTTTGAAGCCTCTGTCAAACTGAAATTGAACTCCCTGATCACATTAGTGAGCAGAATTATTTTAGGAATAAAGGATTCTTGTCTTAAATATTAAGACACTGTCTTTATGGCCAAGCATACTTTAAGAAACTGTTGGAATCACAGTGCCCTAGAAGTCATAATGAATTGCAGAGTTTGAAATCATTTCAGCAAAAGTCAAGGGGCTGGCAATACAGCAAAGCCTCAGAAACTCAAATTAATTGAAGGGATCAATTCATGAAAATTGTTATTTTGAAAGTGTTTTATATCAACAGCATGGTCTAGTCTCAGGACCAATAACCCTGATGTTACAAATTCTAAGCTTGATGCTCTGATTCCTTCACCAGCGAGCATGTCATTACATTAGTCCCTGACATTCTTCCTGGCTGTAGTTTCTCACTTGATAGAAGTTTTTCTGCAAACTCACAGGCTCATGGGGCAGATAGAACAAAATAGGGTAGGTGTAAATGCTTTTAAAACCAGAAATTACTAAACTTATAAAGCTATTGTTCTTCACTCGCTAAGTCATGTCTGACTCTTTGTAACCTCATGGACTGCAGCACACCAGGCTTCCCTGTCCTTCACTATCTCCCGGAGTTTGCTCAAACTTATGCCCATTGAGTCAGTGGTGCCATCCAACCATCTCATCTCTTGTCGTCTCCTTCTCCTGCCTTCAATCTTTCTCAGCATCAGGGTCTTTTCCCATGAGTTGATTCTTCGCATCACATAGCCAAAGAATTGGAGCTTCAGCATCAGTCCTTCCAATGAATATTCAGGATTGATTAACTTTAGGATTGACAGGTTTGATCTCCTTGCTGTCCAAGGAACTCTTAAGAGTCTTCTTCAGCACCACAGTTCGAAAGCATCAATCTTTCGGATTATTAAGTAAAAATAACTACTGGGTAAAAATGACCAAGTAAAAATCATATGATAGCCTGTGTAAGATTAAACAGATAAACTGAAACAAAGCAGGACAGAGGTGTGGGTACAAATTCAGAGGTTGCTTTTAGTCTCGAAAAATAGTTTTCAAAATGCAGGAATTCTAACCATTGTGAGGCTGAAGGAACCCAAGGTCAGTCCAGAGGCTTGGATTTGTTCAAGGAGAGTGTTGGGTCGTCTCCAGAGCTCTGAATGGAAGTAAAATTCTCCATGTAGAATCAGCCTTCCAGGGCATATCTCACCTCCTGGGACATGGATTTCCAACAAGATGTTCTGAAAAGCAGATCATGTGCCCGAGAAGTTCTGTGAGGAGGCTTGAGGACAGCTATACGACCTGGAAGCTTCTGGCTGCTGAGCTCAAACAAGGCAGAAAAATAGTCTCTTCTTTCCTGAGGAAAAATATTTGTAGGGAAGTTTTTTCCAGCCCTTGCTAACTATGATAATTGCATTTGACATTTCAGGAGCACGACTCAATAGCTAAAACATGGAAATGTAAATGACTTGCAGTAAGAAATATAAATGGGCATACATTCAAAGACCAACTGCTCCTCCTGTGAGGAAATGTGCTTCCAAAGTTTCCCACAGTTGCAAGTTAAAAAAGAAATTCTGTAATATATCATGAATTTTGAGTAGGATTTTTTTTTTCAAATTTTATTAGAAGTATTATTGAAAAATAAAATCTCTAAATTCAATTGTATTGAGTAACTTATGTAATAAGATGATAGTCGTGTTTCTTTACTACATGCAGAGTAAAATGTAGCAGATGAAATCCAGCCAGCTACTACTGTTCACTAAATGATAAATGCGTGTGATAATAGAATATTAAGTTGCCTCAATCATGTCCAACTCTTGCGACCCCATAGACCTTAGCCCACCAGGTTCCTCTGTCCATGGAATTCTCCAGGCAAGAACACTGGAGTAGGTTGCCATTCCCTTCTCCAGGGGGTCTTTGCTTCCCTCGTGGCTCAAACAGTCAAGAATCTGCCTGAAATGCAGGAGACCTGGGTTCAATCCCTGGATCAGGAAGAGCCCCTGGAGAAGGAAATGGTGACCCACTGCAACATTCTTGCCTGGAGAACTCCATGGACAGAGGAGCCTGGTGGGCTACAGTCCATGGGATCACAAAGAGTCGGACATGACTGAGCAAATAACACACACATTATTACCTTAAGCTGATGTCATTTTTTTTTTATTAAGTAGGTCATGGTATATGTACTCTCTGTAACACCAGAAGGAGGGGAAGAAGGGAGGGAGAGAAGGAAGGAAGGAGGGAGGGAGGAGCCAAGGAAGGAAAGAAAGAAGGAAGATTTATATGTGATACTTTGATACAACTGTTAAGGTTAGTTGAAACGTCGGACTCACTTCTTGATAACTATAGCCATATTATTTAATGTCTTTAATCTGCAGTAAAATAGAGATAGGAAAGGCACCTGCCTCACAGAATTGTTGTGAGGATTAAATAAGGTACTCCACAGAAAGGACTTGGCTTAGTGCCAGGTACATACAAACCCTCAATCATTCTCGCTTATGTGTCAGATGCTTGCTACAGAGCAATTAATCTCACGGTTTTCAAGATTCTATTGATATCATTTAGAACACCTGAAAAGTTCTTCATAAATATTTATTAACCCTTTCTTGTGTCTGTCTTTCCAGAAGGAACCCCTAGAGTTTCATGAATGAAAGCATTCTAAAGAAAAACAGAACACTGTTAATTGAGGGGGCAGTGTTCTAACAATAAGGCTCAGTATCAGAGAAGGGAGATAGACATCATTTTCACTCTCCTCCTGGTAGGAGGAGGCTGAAAAATATGGAGGAAGGCATCAAGCTGCCGGCTGAGGGAGCCACGATGTAGTGTAAGGCATCTGGCCACGTGCTTTAGAGTCTCTCGCTACTGCGCATGACAGGGTTCTCTCGGTTGGCTGGTTTGGGTTGTGTGTGTGTCTGTAGTTAAGAAGTCACATAATTGCATCCTAAAACCAGGAAACATAAAATATAAGGTGGCAAATTATAATACATAACAAACAAATTGTGTTCCTAACCTAATGGAAGAGACAGATAACTGTAATCCAAGACAGACTTTGGTAAGTATAAATAAAAGAGATGTCAAGTAAAAGGAGATAAAACTGAGAGCAACTGACTTAGTAGGAATCCCTGTACAACGGTCCAAGAGGGAAGAAGGGTCATGGGTGACCTCTGCAGCTCTTAATTCCGTGAGTGCAGAGACCTTATTTACTTAATTTACTACAGTGATCCAGCACCTAGCAGAGAACCTGGGAGATGTAAGCAATGATAAATATATGCTGAACAAATGAGTGAATATATAAATTATTTCAAGATGATGAGCCCAAGGATTGAAAAGACAGCATTACCAGGAACTTCAGGGGAAAATACAAATATGATGCTAGTTTGCAGCAGGGAGAGTGCAAAGCATAGGGTTTAGTTATTGAGGCAGTAAGTTTGCTGATGTTTTTGCAGAATATAGAGTTAATGAGATCTTCAACAGAACCATCTTACAGTGTAATGAAAGAATCCAGATAAAATAGGATTCTGACTATTAAAAATATAGTCTGGATTTCTTTTTTGAAAAGATAACTTCTCCCAGGGCACAGTCACTCTCAACTTATACTCTTCTATCCACTCCCATCAAGACTTTCTCCATTTAGGCTGACCACCTTCTCATTTTACTACTTAGTGGAGTTTGTCATATCCCAATCTGAAAGTCCACTGCTCACACCTGTTTCTTGATTACCTCTGTGAAAATCTAAGAATCTCCACACTCATATTTTATTAATCTGCTAACTTCATCCACTGAAAGACTCATGTATTTCCTTAGTATTAGCCAATAGCACCATTTCTTGGCCCAAAGTCAATATAATTCAGCTTTTAAAATATTCCTCTATATAAAACCTGGTGAATAACTTTACAAATCTGAATAAAAGATCCAGCATGAGTTTTAACTTCATCAGACATGTGCTTCATGAGGCAACAGTGTCTTTTCCCAGAAGAGAACTCCAATCTTCCCTGTTCTCTTGTTGTTGATTAGTCGCTAAGTTGTGTCTGACTCTGCAACCCCATGGACTGTAGCCCACCAGGCTCCTCTGTCCATGGGATTCTCCAGGCAAGAATACTGGATCAGATTGCCATTTCCTCCTCCAGGGATCATGCCAATCCAGAGATCAAACCTGCATCTCTTGAGTCTCCTGCATTGGCTCAGATACTTACCTCTGAGCCACCTGGGCTTCCCTGTTCTCTACTCCTTCCCATAAAGAAGTATTCTTGATCTGCAAAAGAGCAAGGGCAAAACCATTTCCCAGGTGTCATATGGGAATGATGCTTGGAATCAGAGATAACACTCCAAACTATGAGATCTCAGGTAGACTGCATTCTCAGTGGACTATAGGATAGCAATCAAGCTAATTCACTCAAAGTTTTATTTTTTCAATTAGTTTCTATTGAAGAATAGCTGCTTTACAATGTTGTGTTAGTTTATACAGTATAGCAAAGTGAATCAGCTATGCGTAACATTTGTTGTTGTTGAGTTGCAAAGTCACGTCCGACTCCCCGACCACATGAACAGCAGCATGCCAAACCTCCCTGTCCTTCACCATCTCCCTGAGTTTGCTCCAACCCATGTCCATTGAGTCAGTGATGCCATCAGTCTCTGTCACCCCCTTCTCCTCCTGCCCTCAATCTTTCCCAGCATCAGGGTCTTTTCCAATGAGTCAGCTCTTTGCATTAGGTAGACAAAGTATTGGAGTTTCAGCTTTAGCATCAGTCCTTCCAGTGATTATTCAGGGTTGATTTCCTTTAGGATTAGCTAGTTTTATTTGCTTGTTGTCCAAGGGACTCTGAAGAGTCTTCTCCAGCACCATGAATTGAAAGTATCAATTCTTCAGTGCTCAGCCTTCTTTATGGCCCAACTCTCACATCCATATAAGACTACTGGAAAAACCATTGCTTTGACTTTATGGACCTGTGTCAGCAAAATGATATATCTGTTTTGTAATATCTGTATGTATATCTGTCTAGGTTTGTCATAGCTTTTCTTCCATGGAGCAAGTGTCTTTTAATTTTGTGGCTGCAGTCACCATCCACAGTGATTTTGGAGCCCAAGAAAATGAAATCTGTAACTGTTTCCACTTTTCCCCTCCTTGTCAGATTTCCTTTTCATTTAGGTCACCACGGAGCATTGAGTAGAGTTTCCTGAGCTATACAGTAGCTTCTCACTAGTTACAATCTCCCATTCAGCCCAAGCCCCCTTCTCCACCTTGGTGTCCATACCTCTGTTCTCTACAACTGAGTCTCTATTTCTGCTTTGCAGATAAGATCATCTATACCACTTTTCTAGACTCCACATATATGCCTTAATATCCAGTATTTGTGTTTCTCTTTCTGACTTACTTCACTCTGTACGACAGTCTCTAGGTCCATCCACATCTCTACAAATGACCGAATTTCATTCCTTTTTATGGCTGAGTAATATTCCATTGTATACATGTACTACATCTTGTTTCTCTATTCCTCTGTTAATGGACATTTAGGTTGCTTCCATGTCATGGCTATTGTGAAAGGTGCTGCCGTGAACACTGGGGTGCATGTGGAAAGAATTATTTTTAGAACATTCCCACCCTCACATAGATAGGGTATTTGTCCCAAAATGAAACCTAAGATCTTGTCTGCAAGGAATTTACCAAGGCAGACTATAGTTTCAGGGCAGGAGTGAGGGCCCCCCCTCCTTCTGTTCACCTTTGCATATGCCAAATACCCTCAAGTGAACTCTGCCAGTTAAAACTCCCCAGCCATCTATAAGGAGCTCAAATCAGTCCTCCCCACAGTGAAAAGGTCTGGTGACTAGAAAGGTTCCTCTGAATTACCAAAGAAATCTGTACTAGCTACCTATTTTTAACCCAAACAGGTTTTCTGTTCTGTATTCTTTTATACTTGTAATTATGAAAAATTCCAAACATACAAAGGTAGATGATAGTATAATGCAGCCTCCATATACCCAAAACCCAGCTTCAAAATATTAATTCAAGAATTCATACCCAATCTTGTTTTCCATATGACTCAACCTGCTCCCTCAATCCACACAACTGTTTAAAAATTCCCAGACATTATGCTACTCCATCATGAAAAATTTAGGTATGTATCACTAAAAGACAAAGATTGCCTTTTCAAATGATGACCACAGTATCTAAATCACAGCTTCCAAAAAAAAAAATATTTGATGTTACAGTACTTAATGTTCATACACTTGGTTGTTCAAAAATGATCTTTTTAAAAGTGTAATTTATTTGAATCAGTATGAAAACAAGGTTGATGGTTGTTATAACAGCTCAGTCGTATCCAACTCTTTGCAACCCCATGGGCTGTAGCCTGCCAGGCTGCTCTGTCCATGGGATTCTCCAGGCAAGAATACTGGAGTGGGTAGCAATGCCCTTCTCCAAGGGTCTTCCTGATCCAGGTGTCAAACCCAGGTCTCTTGCATTGTAGACAGATTCTTTACCATCTGAGCTATCAGGGAAGAGTATACAATATAATTGGTTGATAAGACTCTTGGTTTCTTATAGTTTATAGATTTCCTATTTTTTTCTTCCTGCCCTTTACATTTCTTGAAGAAATCACCTTATTTGTCCTGTACAGATTCTCAAAATCTGGATTTTATGCCCACCTCTCCATGGAGTCACTTAACATGTTTCTTTATTGTTGGTATTTATTATTCATTGATAGATTTATTGAAAGCTTGATCTGTTACTGGGTCTTTTTTCTCTTTTCTTGGTAAGACCAATTCAAACACAGTGTGTATGCTTCCAACAGGAAGTATATAATGCCTGATTATCTTTTTTTACAAAGTTAGCAGTCATTGATAACTTAAACCAACTCATTCATTAGAATTGCATAAAGATGATATTCTTATTCTAGCATTCCTTCTTCACTTATTACCTGGAATATGTCTAAAAAATTAAGCTTCGTCTCATCAAATATTTGATTATCCTGGGGTACTTTTTATAAAAGAAAGTGAAAATCAATTCTTTCATTTATCCATTAGTTTCTTCAAAGAAAAATGGGTTTTGATACTACAAAGATGATCCATGAACTTGGGGGATTTCTGGTGGGGAGATTTGTTTTATTATGAACCCAAGGATTTAAATATATTTGATGTGTTTAAATTTATGTATTATTTTTGATGTGTAAACCAGCCTAGCTTTGTCCAGCAGGAGCCTATATAAGTTGGCCCAGAACCCTTTCAATGGTCTTTGATAGCTTCCTTGCTTTCTAGAATGACAGATATTGTAGGTTCATCTTCTATATTTCTTGGGTCTGTGTGCTCAGTTGTGTCCAGCTCTTTTCACCGCATGGACTGTAGCCCACCAGGCTCCTCTGTCCATGGAGTTTTCCAGGCAAGAATACTGGAGTGGGTTGCCATTTCCTCCTCCAGGGAATCTTCCCAACCCAGGGATCAAACCCGCATCTCTTACATTTCCTGCATCGGCAGGCGGCTTCTTTACCACTGTGCCACCAAGAAAACCACTTCTTACCCTTAACCAGGAATCAACTTTTTTTTTTGCAAGGAACTCTTTCATTTTAGTGAGAGATGGTATTTTGAAACAACAAGCTAGGCACTGGGGTTGTTCATGACTCCTGGACTGGTCATTGTTTCTGTAGTTTTCCGGAAGAGAGACCTAGTAAAACACACACGCATACATGAAAAGTGAAAAGTGAAGTGAAACACATACACACACACACAAAATACCTCACGAGTCCATGATGACAGTTCCACTTTGAAGTCAGGACCACAGAGATTTAATCCATCTCATTGATCTGATTTCTCTCCATACTTATCCTCCGCATCAAAAAGCCCAGAGCTTAAGAACATAATCACTGCTTTTCTTTACTGCTGTTGTTCTTCAGTCACTAAATCGGGTCCGACTCTTTGCAACCCCATGAACTGTAGCACACCAGGCTTCCCTGTCCTTCACTATCTCCGAGAGTTTGCCCAAACTCATGTCCATTGAGTGGTGATGCCATCCAACCATCTCATCCTCTGTCATCCCCTTCTCTTCTCACCATCAATCAACTTTATAGTGTATGTGACACCAAAAGCAACCTCAGAATACAGATTTGGAGACTGCCATCAACAATGTAATTGATGAAGCAGTTTAGGATATTCTTTAATCATTTTTTTCCTTGAGATGCTTCTCTCTGAGGAGATACAGATCACTGTGCTTTAAAAGCACTTGGAATAGTTCTTCCCTATTTGGTTCTATTGCTAATTGAATATACAATCAGATTCACTGATTTTGTTTTCTACTGATGTAGGGGGATTATCTTTTATATTTTAATTTTCATTATAGTCATGAAAACACATACATGGTCCCAAAGTCATATTTACAAATAGTATTAACTTATATCCTCTCTGGCCAAAAGCGAACATATTTTTAGATTTCATAGTTTACTCTTCCAATTCTTAAAACACAAGGATGTGTGTATATATGTTTATATCTCCCCTTTTGTAGTAAATAGTATCATACTATACATCCTTTTCTCCACTTTGCCTTTTTCTTAATCTAACAATATATCCTATAGATCATTCCATGAATATATATATATATATATATATCCTTCTTAACATTTTCTATTATATCACACAGTATCCATCCTGAAGATGTTTCACTGTTTTGTTCAACCAGTCCCCTACTGACAGACATTTGGATAATTTCCAATGTTTTCCTACTACAAATAGTGCTGTAAACAATAACCTGGATAATACATATTTCCATGCCTTTGTCATTTCCTTCAAGTGGGTAGCCCTCTGTTTTAAAAGAAAAACAGAGAAATAAATGTCATCAAAATTTTGAGAGAGGAAAAAAAACACACACAAGAAGACTGAGGAACAGGGAGAAAAACTGGCTTCAGTGAAAGTAATATTAATATTACTTAGTAATAGTAATATTATGAAAATAATATTAATATAAAAATCTAAAAATGTAATCTAATATTAATATTATGGAAAATAATATTAATATAAAATCTAACTAGTGTCTTCAGAGAAAATCAAGTGAATACTGCAGTCAGAAAATAAGAATAAACTGCTTTTAGAAACATATATTTACCATATGTAAAATTAGATAGCCAGTGGAAATTTATTGTGACACAGGGAGCTCACAATTGAGTAACCTTTAGAGAGCCAGAGAGACAGGGAGCTCAAATCTGGTGCTCCGTGATGACCTAGAGGAGTGGGACGGGGTGGGAGGTAGAAGGGAGGCTCAGGGAGGGGAGGACACATGTATACCTATGGCTGATTCATGTTGATACATGGCAGAAACCTAACAATATTGTAAAGCAAGTATTCTCCAATTAAAATAAATAAATTATTTTTTTAATGAGAGACAAAAGGAAAGAATGCCAGATTCAAAACTCCTTGTATTTACAGTGTTTGGGGCTGCCTCTCACTAATTCAATTATAATAAAATTATTGGAAATGCAAAAAAAAAAGAATAAATTACTTTTAAAATATGGGAGATGAGAGAAAAAAGTAAAAATATGACCTAAAGGATGTTTGAGATCAATTCCTCTTTCATGACTGGGATCAGTAGATATTGTCTCAGGTTGATACAGTAGGGGATAAACGTGTAACCCATTGTACACCTAGAATGTTAATGTATAAACTAAAAATTCTGGAAGCAGTTGGCTCTGGGGAGTTATACTAGAATTGGAAAACTGTGTACTTTTCATTTAAGCCCATTTTGCATGGTTAGAATGTTTTCATAATAATATTTTAATTAAACATAAAATATGAAAATGAATTAAAAAATGTGAACTGGTATTTATATGCCTTCAATTGCAATATGCTTCCCAGAGCACAGAGGAACAGAAGACTATTCTTATCTGCTGAAAATCTTGCAAGAGTAGTGCTAACAGGTGATAACTTACTCTGATGCCCAAAACACAGTGTGACAAGTATGATTTACCTACAGCTAACATGTCTCCCTTGGAGCTTGCTCAGTCTCCTGTCCATCACTCTATTGCTCTCTTTTCCACTGTACTCATCATAAAAACAAGTGAAAAAATACATTACTATCCTTTTTAAATGGTTTTTCTTATATAATCCCTTAAAAATTCACGTGAATGGAATATTTTCCTTTACTTTCACAGAAAATGAAATTAAGTTGTTTAATTTGAAATGTGATTCCCATCTGATGTTTCTCTTATTACTAGCCACCAATCAACATGAAAATGCACTCTCCTTCTGGAACTAAATAAATATTATTTTCCTCCAGACCCCATTTTTTTTCCCAATGTGAGAAGTTAACCTCATCAAAGAAGCCAAGTCTTATTTGTCCTCAGAGAATCACTTTGCACTATCACACCAGGCAATGTTTGCTTGTCTTCAGTGATTACACCCTCGAGATAATAGGTTTTATCTCCTTGATAGGTATGTAAAAGAGATTGATATTCTGTATTTCTCAATTCTTTTGGGGTTTTTTTTTTTGGCCTTGTGTGGTGTGCAGGATCTTTGCTCCTTGACCAGGGATCAACCCCATGCCCCCTGCATTTGAGGTGCCAAGCCTTAACCACTGGACATCCAGGCAAGTCCCATGTAGTTCTCATCTCTTTACAGGTGGGATTTAACGTCAGGAAATCTCAGGTACTCACAATGATACATCCACTCACACATTTCAGTAAGAATGTTCCTAATTTTATCGCTGAATTCATCCAAGACTTGGTTGCATTGCCTCAGTTCCTTGACTAGAAATATTTGAATCCCACTTAAAGTCTTTCTACCTGGAGAAGGAAATAGAAACCCATTCCTGTTTTCTTACCTGAAAAATCCCATGGGCAGAGGAGCCTGGCGGCCTACAGTCCATGGGGTCACAAAGAATTGGACACAACTGAGCACACCATAGACAAGTAACTTAACTTCTCTGAGAATCAGTTTCATTCTCCATAAAATGAGGATAATACCACCTGTTTCACAGTATATCCCTGACTACCCTATCTAAAATTGCATCTCCAAAATTCTCTGTTCCCTTCATCTAATTTACTTTTTTTTTTTTTTTTTAATATTTATGTATTTGGCTGTGCTGGGTCTTAGTTGCAATATGTTGGACCCCAGTTCTCCAACCAGGAGCATGGAGTCTTAGCCACTGAACCGTCAGGGAAGGCCCTGACTTGTTTTCCTTAACCACTGTCTTTATCTCTACCTACTATTTCTCTCTTCTTCCCTTTGTTAACTACCTGTCTCCCATGCTAGATTGTAAGTTCCTTGAGGATAGGGCTCCACCTGTTTCATTCACAGGTATACCTATGGCCCTTAAAATGATGCTTGGCACACAGCAGCTGCTCCATGAATGTTACTGAATAAATGACTGATGAAGTTTATTGCTGAATGATTAAATGAAATAATGTATGTAAAATGCTTGCTGCTGCTGCTAAGTCACTTCAACATGTCCGACTCTGTGAGACCCCATAGACGGCAGCCTACCAGGCTCCCCCATCCCTGGGATTCTCCAGGCAAGAACACTGGAGTGGGTTGCCATTGCCTTCTCCAATCCCTGAAAGTGAAAAGTGAAAGTGAAGACGCTCAGTCATGTCCGACTCTTCACAACCCAATGGACTGCAGCCTACCAGGCTCCTCCGTCCTTGGGATTTTCCAGGCAAGAGTACTGGAGTGGGGTGCCGTTGCCTTCTCCGCACTTAACAAAAAGTAACTACCTAATGAAAGGTAGCATTAATTTTTTAAATAGCCACAACTGCTAGGACATAAATACTCATTAAGTTGTTTGAACCTAACTGCTTAAGCAGAATCATTAAGTTTGTTTATTTGGTTGGTCTTTGCCTAAGGGCTCCAGGAACCAGTGAGGTTTGGGAACCTCTGCTATATGAGCTACAAGCAAACCACATTATCGCATGTACAAAACAAAAGGTGTTAATGTGCCAAGAAGTTCTGTGAGATTGGCTGGAGGCCCACTGAGAGAAGAATACAGTCAAAGAAAAAAAAATACTCGAGGGGACTTCCCTGGTGGTTCAGTGGTTAGGACTCCATTGTCCCAATGCAGGGGGCACAGGTTCAATCCCTGGTTGGGGAACTGGGATCCCTCACATCTCAGGTTGCAGCCTTAAAAAAAGAAAAGATACTCGAGGAAGCAGAGAGGCCTGAGCAAGCTTATTGGAGGCTGAATCAGAGTGTGTAAATGAAACTTCCAGAGGGTGTTTACATTCCATAAGAACAAATCCTGAAGATCAGACAGGGCTTCCCTAAGACAGAAGAAAGGAAGAAAAACCACTTGCACACACCATGCCAGCTCTAGACTGTGAAACTATACATGCAGGGCTGATAGAGGAGATGGGAGATGAGATGAGGCTAATGGAGGGTGACTGGGGGTGGAGGGAGGCATACAAAATTTTTGGAAATTCAGGATTTTATGGTCATTGCTGAGTCATTTCCTAGGCAGGTTGATAAGAAGTCTAGGGGTCCCCAAGGAGAGAGGGGTCTGGAATTCTCAAGGAGGAAGAAAGGACAACCTTTTTCCTTCTCTACATTCCTTAGGATTATACAATAATGTATTCTGCCTGAGGACAGTCTCTGGATTAAACCTTCTGGCTAATTCTGTTATTTCAAAATGTAAATTATGGGAGGAGGTCTGGTGAGGTCTTTACAACCTCCAGACATTCTTTGGATTTACTGGAGAGTATATAACTTCATTGCTAACACTAGCAAGTGGGTACTCTTTCTGCCCCCTTCTGATGCCTATGTCAGAAGCTTTCTCTATCTCCTTTATACTTTAATAAAACTTTATCACACAAAAGCTCTGAGCGATCAAGCCTCGTCTGTGGCCCCGGATTGAATTCTTCTCCTCCGGAGGCCAAGAATCCCGGCGTCGTGATTCATCAACAACCTTTCATTGCGACTTTGCCCTCAACCACCTTCTGTAAGGTTTCTTACCAATTAAATAATACTTAATTTGACATCTGGGCATTTCCTGTCATACTGGATCCTAACATTGTGATTTAGCAGGCTTAGCCAAAAATCTAAGTTCTACATTTCTTCATTAAAAGGTATTCATCTAATATATACTTAAAGTCCGCTCTTATTACTGAGATTAAAGCTCTCACAATCTTTTTTTTTTTTTTAATAATTCCAATACAATCTCATTGACCTCTATGGTATGTGTATGTGTCTGTGTGTGTTTTAAATAATATAAACCCCTTAGTCAATCATCCCTATTTTCAGAAATTCAAGAGTTCCCTCTACCTAGTTTCTGTGCTACAGCAAGGCCTTACTTTCTGTCAATCGTCCGATTAATCATTTTGGAGTTTTAGGCTTCCGGAAGAAGAACTCCTTTCTGCCACTTCCTTCCCACACTTATCAGATATTCAGCTCAATAGTTTCACTAGCTTCTCATTCCCATTTTCCCCCCCATCTTCCTCCTCCAGAGCACCGAGTTCCCCCTGACAGTGCCAGTGAGGACTTTATCAATCTGTGTCTTAAGTTCTTCCTTACTCATCGGCTTTTCTCCAGCTGTTAGCTTTTTATAAAATCCACTCTCCCACCATTTTTAAGCTTCAGGAGATCCGAAAACTTAAGAAAACTCCCCTGCTTCAGCAGGAACAGTTAAGTAAGATGATCAAGAGGACGAAAATGTAAGTATGCTGAAGCATGCTGGTGACAAGATGCTCTTCTCTGACATCTGACTTCTTTTCTGCTCCTGGAGGCAAGGGGCCAGGTTCAAATTTCACCATCATCACTTATTAACCTTGCCACCTTAAGAAGGACAGGAAACTTCCTGATTTGCAGAGTCTTCATCTATAAGACAATACTACCTGTTTCACCTGAGGGTAAAGATTGAATACAAGTGACCCACAGGTAGAACACAGTACACAGTGTGAGTTTTCCCCTTCTTGGGTTGTTTACTCTTGATATTGTTTATTCATTGACTGCTATTGTTTATTCATTAACTGCTAATCAATTCAACTCAAGTTATCAGTATGGATTTTGTGATGAATTACGTAAAACAGTGAGAGTGGAAAGACTAACATACAAGTCAGGTCATTTTATTTTTACCATAATCAAGTTCTAATTCTTCCTCAAAGCTATGCTCCCATCTTTCAGCAATACTATAAGCAATAATTCTAACTAGGTGGGTTAACAAAAATGGGCTAAATAAGCACAACAAGCTTCTTTACACAGATTCCCTTGCTTCTAAGCCCTGCTATACTCACATTGCACCCCATACACATTTTTTTAAATTGCTGTTGTATTTATTTATTTATTTAAACTCTTGGCAGCACCTCACAGCATATGAGATCTTAGCTCCCCAACCAGGGACCGAACCTGTGCCCCCTGCAGTAGAAACACAGAGTCTTAACCACTGGACCTCCAGGGAAGTTCCCCCACACATTTTGAGAGCTCGTCATTGGAAGAGAATAAGAGAGCATTGGGTATTAGAAGTCTGTTGGAATCCAGGACTGGGGTGATAGATTATATATTTGTCCAAGGTTCCTTTCCACTCTGTGAGTTCATAACTCTACCAAGACAACTTCTTTTTTTTTTTTTTGCTTTACAATACTGTATTTGTTTTGCTACACACCAAGACAACTTCTAAAACTCCAACCCTACTATACAATTTTCCTACAGTGGTGTTATTTAAATAAGAGACTTTGATTTACATGGAAAAGGCAGGATTGTCTTCAGTCTCAACCGGAACAAGAGCAAAAACACCATGCTGGAAATCTGAAATTCAGAACTGAAATGCACTTCTCTAATCGTCAGTCACCTGATCTGAAAAATGTGGGCTGAGCTCAGCAAACACTTATGTTTCATTTCACCTTTGAAATTCTGATTCTGGGGTAAGGCTGCACCCAGACACCATCATAGACACAACAACAGGCCTGAAATGAACATGTGGGAATGGCTACCTTTTCAGAAGTGATCTGTGACCATCGCCACTTTCAGCAGGTTATCCCTGAGAAAGGGGTGAGGGTGGAGAAGGATAATTAAAGGACAAATGAAGAGACATGGGTGAGGACCATTGGGTGCTCCCTGCTCTATTCTAAAATAATAACTTTAAATAGTCAGTCAGACATGTGCCTTTGTGCACCGGAAACATTCAGAAAAGGACTCATATCTGTCTCAATGACAATGATCCTCCATACCAATGATGTTATTGTCTTTTGGGCTCAGAAATTAACCAAACTGCTGGCTGCCACAGCCATCCTCCCTTCTAGACAGCTCATAAATTTCCTCTTCCCCAGCCCTAGAGAGTGTTTAATTAATACCATCATGGGCCCAAAATAAGTAGAACACTAGTCCTCACTATCTAAAAGCCCAGATTATTTTAATATTTCAAGAGTAACCAAGGCAACCAGAGTTTAAGCAACACAATATCACTGCCAATAAAACTTTCCAATTTGTTCAATTTTGTAAGAGTTATTCCTTAAAACTTGGGGGAAAAAATGGTTTAAGTTTTAATGACGCTTGGGAAAATTTTTGGTGTTAACTTCCATCTTTATAATCTAACTAAGTCCACACCAATAAAATCTTAACACACTCATACACACATACACACACACAGACACACACACAGAGTATATTTATATATCAAAGGTATCATATCTTTAGGCATATATTTATAAATAGGCCCAAAGAGAAATTTTCAAAGAAATGTTAATAATTTCCATAAAAACCTTCACATACTGCATGACACTGCATATAACATTTTAATTAATTACCTATTCATGAACCACTTGGGGCCTTTTGCACAATTTGGATGATTAACGAGCATGAGTGTGAGGACTCAGTAAAGACTGTCTAATAAAACCTTCCTCTAGATGCTTCCTATTTGCAAAGCACTGCCGCTCAGGAAGTGACCCAGTGGTCTGGCAGAAATGCTTCAATCTGTTCTGCCCAAGATCCGGCCTCTTCTGGTCCTGTTTGATTGAGGCCAGGCGAGTGGCACGGGAGATTCTCGGGCTATGAGGAAAGACAGAGCCAGAACACATGGCATTCTGCAGCCCCCAGAAACCAATTCAAAAATAGATCTGTGTTCCTTCCTTCTGAACAAAATACTGGAAATGTGATTGCTGTGGGGAAATAACTCTGGCAGAGGGGAAAGAAGAAGAGTCAGAGACGTCCCTTTCCTAATAATCATTACCATTTATATGTTCCCACTAGGTGCCAGCGCTGTGCACTCTACAGACATTATCTGACACTTTCTTTAAAACTCCCTGCAAAATATGCGTGAAAACACCATTTCTCTGATGGGAACCTGGAACTCAGGTAGAAAAGGAACAGAGATCTGAGCCCTAGTTTTTGCAACTTCAAAGGCTATGCTCTGGCCTCTTCTTTAAAGGAACTAACTGTTGGGAAATCTGTACTCTTAAGAGAGATTTTTATATTTGTAGCTGATAAACACAGGAGGTTTTGCAAACCTCACGCATACATTCATGCCACCTTATTGCAAAGAGCTGAGAGGAGAGAGAGTTCCTCCATGAGGTATTGGAAGACTATTCAGAGACCTGCAGGCTGTCCTGGTGAGCTGGGGAGTTACAGTAGGAATTGAGTGGTCAGAGAAGTCTAGTGGTTTGTTGGCCATCAGGGATCCCACAAAAGACAGGAAAGAAGTGGGCAAACAGTTGCCCAAACTTTCTTTACAACACACCATCCTCCAGGTGGTGGACCTTAAAGGTTACATGGTTCTTCTGGGTTTGCTTTGCTTTGTTTTGTTTTGTCCATCCAACCTTCCCCTTGGGTGGGTATGCTGCTGCTGCTGCTGCTAAGTCGCTTCAGTCGTGTCCAACACTGTGCGACCCCATAGACGGCAACCCACCAGGCTCCCCTGTCCCTGGGATTCTCCAGGCAAGAACACTGGAGTGGGTTGCCATTTCCTTCTCCAATGCAAGAAAGTGAAAAGTGAAAGTGAAGTTGCTCAGTCATGTCTGACTCTTCGCAACCTTATGGACTGCAGCCTACCAGGCTCCTCTGCCCATGGGATTTTCCAGGCAAGAGTACTGAAGTGGGGTGCCATCACCTTCCCCATAGGTGGGTATAAAGGAGGTTATCTCCAGTTTTGTTCAGTCCTAGTGAAACTCATTACAGCTATTTCCCTACATATGGACAAATTTCATTCTGAGAGCCTATTTGTAAGTCTAATTTGTTCATAAGTCCAACAAAGTTAGCACAGGTACCCAACTAATCAGCTATATAGTATTGTACTGTAATAGACTTCATGGCAGATAGATGAGGAAACACTGGAAACAGTGGCTGACTTCATTTTTCTGGGCTCCAAAATCACTGCAGATGGCGACTGCAGGAATGACGTTAAAGGATGCTTACTCCTTTGAAGGAGAGTTATGACCAGCCTAGACAGCAAATTAAGAAGCAGAGACATTACTTTGCCAACAAAGATCCATCTAGTCAAGGCTATGGTTTTTCCAGTGGTCGTGTATGGATGTGAGATTTGGACTATAAAGAAAGCTGAGCACTGAAGAATTGATGCTTTTGAATGTGGTGTTGATGAAGACGCTTGAGAGTCTCTTGGACTGCAAGGAAATCCAACCAGTCCATCCTAAAAGAGATCAGTTCTGGGTGTTCATTGGAAGGACTGATGCTGAGGCTGAAACTCCAATACTTTGGCCACTTGATGCAAAGAGCTGACTCATTGGAAAAGACCCTGATGCTTGGAAAGATTGAGGGCAGGAGAAGAAGGGGATGACAGAGGATGAGATGGTTGGATGGCATCATTGACTCGATGGACATGGGTTTGAGTGGACTCCAGGAGTTGGTGATGGACAAGGAGGCCTGGCGTGCTGCAGTTCATGGGGTCGCAAAGAGTTGGAAATGACCAAGCGACTGAACTGAACTGAGGCTCATAATACTTTACATACAAATAATACATAAAAACACACACACAAAATAAAGACAACACTTTTAATCTTACAGTACAGTACCTTAAAATGTACAGTAGTATGGTACAACAGCTGGCACGCAGGGGCTGGCATCGAGGGAACAGGAAAGAAGAGTTACTGACTGAAGAGGGAGAGAAGGTGGGAGATGGTAGAGCTGAGAGATGGGCAGCAATGGGAGATGGAGAGCAAGCTGCAATTTCACTCACTCCTGACTTTGATGGAACACGTTTGCATCTTTGAAAGGTCACAGCTTGAAGGCTAGTATGTAGAGGACTTGCTGCACCCAACGTCCCGTTACCAAAGCCCAAGTTAGTGCTCACTCCTTCCCCATTACCCAGGGGCCAGGGCCAGGGCATGTGAGAGAGATAATCCCCTCCTCATTAGCCAGGGCGTGTGGCCCTGGCTCTGGCAATCAGATATTCTAAGCCACACTTGGGCTCTGGGCCAAAACTGAAGGAGCAGCCAGCCTTTATTCTTAGCAGCTGCAGTACTGGATGGTGGCAGCCACATCTTTACCCAGCAGTGGACAGTTCTGGCTGTACTGTCTTTGCCAAAGGTGGGGGGCTGCCGTGTATGTTTTTTTCAAATTTGGTTCTTCAACTCACATCAATTCCATGAGCCCCACTGGTTTACAAGTATGCATTCTTCTTTTGATGGCAGCCAGTATTGGTTTCTGTTGTCTCCAATCAAGCAAATCACACACTCACACACACACGCGTGCGCATACACACACACACTCTACACTATGACAGTCAGACCGAATCATTGTTCTCAAATGTTCACCAAGATAGCTTTTACAGTCTCCTTAGCTTGAATAAACTTTACACAGGCTTCTTTCTGACTCCAGGCACCTGATCTCCCCTCTCTTATACATATTCAGTTTAGAAAACTTGTAACTATAAATTCTTCCTCTGCCCCTGTGAGATGTTAACCTTTCTAAAAGCCTCCTGCCAGTTTCACAACCCTAGACTGTTTCCTCCAAGACCTGGGAGCCATCGTTTTGAAATATAATCATGAGAGAGGACAGGGAGTCCCCACCCAGGCCCTGCTGGAGGTTGGAGGGTAAGAGCCTAAAGCCAGTGAGTACATCATTCCTGTTGTAAAACTACCTCCTGTCCAAAAAAATGAGAAATTTCAGTTTTCCTTTTGTATGGTTAAGTCCAATTAGGAAACACAGATGGCCAATGATCCCCTAACCCCACTCTAGCCCTTAAAAAAAAATCAAAACCCTGACATTTGTTTCAAGCAGAATTGCCTGCAGACTGTGATCGGGTCTCTTTCTCCTATTGCAATAGTCCTGAATAAAGTTTTCCCTGCCTGTGTAACTTTGTCGGCATAAATTTTGCTTTGATAATATTGGCTGACTCTCCCTGAAAAAGGACCATACTCCTCACCTCTACTGAAACCAGGTTTGGCCCATGAACTCATTCTGATCAATGAAAAGTGAGCTGAAAGGCCAGGCCATCCGAGGCAAAAAGCTCTGGGACCTAACCTGTAGTTGGCACCGTCTCCTCTCTACCAGACAGAGGCTGATCCATCCTCCTGAATTCTCAAGTGAAGAGGATAGGAACACAATCAGTGGTGACCCATATGTGCACATGCAGTGTGAGCAAAAAATACATTTTGGCTGTCAAAAGCCACTCGATGTTGGTATCATTTGTTACCAGAGCACAACCAGCAGTCTTGACTGTTCACATACCCATTCTGACTCTTGGCACCACAAAGAAGCAGCTCTGGAGTAAACCAATTGTCACTGGGAAGAATGCCCTCTGACACTGCCTTCCATCAACTAGCAGTGAGCTCCAGAAGACCTCCTGGATGAAATACCCAAGAGGGAACACAGGGTGAACAGCGGGGCTTTAAAAGCAGGAAGTATGATCCACCAGAAAAGGTAAGCTTGTATGAATAAGGAACCAACTGAGGTCTCTGGAGAATCCCAGGTAATGTTTAAGTAGACCTCTTTCCAGTGTTATTCAAAATACTTTGCTTATATTCCTCCTATATGAATTTTGGGGAAAAAAATATGCACCCTCTTCACACATTTTTAAATTGTCACCCCCAAATTTTCATAAGTTTAAAATTAGTTTTTTGTTAGTAGGAGATATTAAATAGTAAATATTTTATAAGACAAAATATGATGAGGATCAACTTTGAAATCAATATTTCATGACATATTTTGATAAAATAAGCTTTAACTATCATATTGAAAACTGCACTGAATCCAAAAGAAACCACATGAAATATGTATTTGTGGTTTTATCCAATGTATCTTTAAAACTTTGGTAGTCCTGGAAAACACAGGTGTTCTGTTCAAAAGAACCGACCTCACTAACCTACCCAGCAAGGACCAGCTTATCCTTACCAGAATTATATGTAAGATACAGAAAGGCAAGAAATCGACCAGGTCTAAGTTTCCTTGATGAATCATTAAAGGAGCCGTCCTCCAAAACTAATATTTCTAATTATCCCTGTTTTTTCTTTTGATGTATGGGAAGTTTCTAATGCTGGAGCAAATGTACTATATTTACACATCAGATGGCCTTTCACTGTAAAGTGAGAGGAGAAATGTGCAAGGCAGACACTTTCTCAGGCAATTTTAGCAAAGAATCCATGTGGAGGTTGAAAATCTTGAAAGCAGCATGTTACTGCAAATCATGAAATCTACCATGCATTAGTACCCCTGGAAGGTGTGCATGCCTGTGTTGCAAGAATATGTTTTGGGACATCCCTGGTGGTCCATTGGTAGAGAATCCGCTTCCCAATGTAGGGGACACAGGTTCGATCCCTAGTCTGGGAAGATCTCACATGCCGTGGAGTAACTGAGCCCAAGCACCGCAACTACTGAGCACGTGCTCCAGAGTCCCGGAGCTGCAGCTACTGAAGCCCATGTGCCTAGAGTCCGTGCTCTGAAACATAAGAAGCCAGCGCAGTGAGAAGTCCATGCACCAAAACGCAAAGTAGCCCCCTCTTGCTGCAACTAAAGAAAGCCCACAGGCAGCAACGAAGAGCCAGTGCCGCCAAAATTAAATACATAAATATTTTTTAAATTTTTTTTAATAGAAGGCTTTTTTAGAAAAGAAGAATATGTTTCACACACACACACGAAACACAGTTGGGGTGCATGTGACAAAGAAGCAGACGGGCAGGCTGACTCTCCAGGGTGTTTTCTGGATTCACAAAACAAGTCTGAGCAGAAAGCCTAATTCCAGTTGAAGTTACTCTTCTCCAAACCCAGGGGATAACGCCTCCCTGTGCCGATATGTGCAGTAATGATAGAAAAGCACCTGGAATCATCCGAGGGCACTGCTGAAGACTGAACTGTGTCCCCCAGCGCTCAACCATGTATCTTAGAATGCCAACAAGGCCATAAAACGTTTTCCCAGTTTTATACATATTTAACAACTCGTGGGTAATATATCTAAACTCTTCTCTTAAAAAGACCCCTGCTAGCAACTACACTTTCAAATAAAGAACTGTCAACACTGGCAGATTCAGAACTTCTGCTGAGAAGAATTTACCACAACAGAGGGATCTAAGTACTTCACGCCATGCCATAATAATTTAATAATGATATATTCCAAGGCTAAAGGGGGGAAGGGTTTTTTTTTATTAAGCTATGGATACATTAAATACATTATAAATTCATCCTCTGCCATTATTACAAAGGCATTTTTGGAACAGACACTTTAGTTCAATATACCAACTGGACACGTACCAAAAAAAAAAAAAAATGCTGTGTACTGGTCCAGCAGAAACATTTACATACTGAATGCATTAAAATGACACAGAAAAAAATTATAATTTTACACCCATTGTCGCATGAAAACAGCATGCTTCAAACCCAAAAGAGCACCTTTATAAAATCAATATCTCTCCTGCTTTCTTAAGAATTGATGAATATGATTATTCTAGCCTCATTAGGAGTGTGGGGTCAAATTCTAAAATTAGGTTGTCTATATGTTGTATGGGCTTCACTGGTGGCTCAGAAGGTAAAGAATCTGCCTGCAATGCAAGAGACCTGGGTTCAGTCCCTGGGTTGGGAAGATCCCCTGGAGGAGGGCATTACAACCCACTCCAGTATTTTTGTCTGGAGAACCCTATGGACAGAGAGCCTGGGAGGCTATAGTCCATGGGGTCACAAAGAGTCAGACACGACTACACGATTAAGCAACTAACATTCCTATGTTATATGTATCAGATTTGGGGAGGAGACCTCTTATTTGAGCAGTTTAGTAGCTATGATGATTTAAACACATTTCTTTTGGGAAAGGAGTGGGATAGAACGAGAAAAGACACATTATGGTCTATATGGGAAAACAGTAAAAATCAAAGGCAATAGTTAATTAACATATCAAACTTAAACTAAACAACATAATTCAAACACAAAATATGAAAAAGAACTGCCAGATAACAAAACACATTGCCTTTCATCTTCCCTGTGATCAATTTTTAATGAGACAGACCTCTTTGTACCACAATCAACTTTGATTTAATAAAGTAAAACCACACATTACAACGATGGTATATCAAACAGAATTCTTCACACCATATTTTATCACATTTCCCATTGTATTATGCACTTGGACTCCTTTAAGTACTGCCTCCATGATCTCTTTCTTACCTTGCCTCTGTGCTTCCAGACTTAATTTCCAGATCAGTTCAGTTCAGTCACTCAGTCGTGTCCGACTCTTTGTGATCCCATGGACTGAGCATGCCAGGCCTCCCTGTCCATCACCAACTCCTGAAGTCCACCCAAACCCATGTCCATTGAGTCGGTGATGCCATCCAACCATCTCATCCTTTGTCATCCCCTTCTCCTCCTGCCCTCAATCCCTCCCAACATCAGGGTCTTTTCAGATGAGTCAGCTCTTAGCATCAGGTGGCCAAAGTATTGGAGTTTCAGCTTCAGCATCAGTCCTTCCAAAAAACACTCAGGACTGATCTCCTTTAGGATGGACTGGTTGGATCTCCTTGCAGTCCAAGGGACTCTCAAGAGTCTTCTCCAACCACAGTTCAAAAGCATCAAGTCTTTGGCACTCAGCTTTCTTTATAGTCCAAATTTCACATATATACACAACTACTTGAAAAACCATAGCCTTGACTAGATGGACCTTTGTTGGCAAAGTAACGTCTCTGCTTTTTAATATGCTGTCTGCTGCTGCTGCTGCTGCTGCTGCTGCTGAGTCATTTCAGTCGTGTCCAACTCCACGCGACCCCATAGATGGCAGCCCACCAGGCTCCCCCGTCCCTGGGATTCTCCAGGCAAGAACACTGGAGTGGGTTGCCATTTCCTTCTCCAACACATGAAAGTGAAAAGTGAAAGTGAAGTCACTCAGTCATGTCCGACCCTCAGCTACCCCATGGACCGCAGCCTTCCAGGCTCCTCTGTCCATGGGATTTTCCAGGCAAGAGTACTGGACTGGGGTACCACTGCCTTCTCCGTAGGTTGGTCATAACTTTCCTTCCAAGGAGTAAGCGTCTTTTAATTGCATGGCTGCAATCACCATTTGCAGTGATTTTGGAGCCCCCCAAAATAAAGTCTGCCACTGTTTCCACTGCTTTCCTGTCTATTTGCCATGAAGTGATGGGACTAGATGCCATGATCTTCGTTTTCTGAATGCTGAGTTTTAAGCCAACTTTTTCACTCTCCTCTTTCACTTTCATCAAGAGGCTCTTTAGTTCTTCTTCACTTTCTGCCATAAGGATGGTGTCATCTGCATATCTGAGGTTCTGGTATTTCTCCTGGCAGTCTTGATTTCAGCTTGTGCTTCTTCCAGTCCAGCGTTTCTCATGATGTACTCTGCATAGAAGTTAAATAAGCAGGGTGACAATATACAGCTTTGACGTACTCCTTTTCCTATTTGGAACCAATCTGTTGTTCCATGTCCAATTCTAATTGTTTCTTCCTGACTTGCATACAGATTTCTCGAGAGCCATGTCAAGTGGTCTGGTATTCCCATCTCTTTCAGAATTTTCCACAGCTTATTGTGATCCACACAGTCAAAGGCTTTGGCATAGTCAATAAAGCAGAAATAGATGTGTTTTTTTGGAACTCTCTTGCCCTTTCGATGTTGGCAATTTGATCTCTGGTTCCTCTGCCTTTTCTAAAACCAGCTTGAACATCTGGAAATTCATGGTTCACATATTGCTGAAGCTTGGCTTGGAGAATTTTGAGCATTTTAATTGTGTGATATTTTGAGCATTGTTTGGCATTGCCTTTCTTTAGGACTGGAATGAAAACTGACCTTTTCCAGTCCTGTGGCCACTGCTGAGTTTTCCAAATTTGCTGGCATATTGAGTGAACCACTTTCACAGCATCATCTCTTAGGATTTGAAATAGCTCAACTGGAATTCCATCACCTCCACTAGCTTTGTTTGTAGTGATGTTTCCTAAGGCCCACTTTGCATTCCAGGATGTCTGGCTCTAGGTGAGTGAAACGCCATCCTGGTTATCTGGGTTGTGAAGGTCTTTTTTGTATAGTTCTTCTGTATATTCTTGCCACCTCTTAATATTTTCTGCTTCTGTTAGGTCCCTACCATTTCTATCCTTTATTGAGCCCATTTTTGCATGAAATGTTCCCTGGGAATCTCTAATTTCCTTGAAGAGATCTCTACACTTTCTCATTCTATTGTTTTCCTCTATTTTTCTGCACTGACTGCTGAGGAAGGCTTTCTTATCTCTCCTTGCTATTCTTTGCAACTCTGTGTTCAAATGGGTATATCTTTCCTTAAGCAAGTCCACATAGCTATTTTCCTGCATTTTCAAACCAAAAACAAAAATCCAAGACCTAACTGAACTGCATTGCACACAATTTTTTTCTTCCTAAATTCAGTGGCATCATCACCCATTTACTCCCTTAAAAGCCTCTTCAACTCTTTCATCTTCACACATACCCTAGACGCAAACATTTGACAAGTGTTCCAACTTTCTCACATATTCAACCATTCAATACAACTCAGTCCATTCTTTTGTTTTCCCATTTCTCCACTTTCTCCTTTGTCTTTTTACTTTCTGGACTTTCATATCATTCTATGGATGTTGGGATTTATGAATCCATCCTCTACATCTCTTAAGTTTAAATTTTCTATCATTTTCCACATGTTTATTTCTGCTTCACTCTGGGGAAATCCTTAGGTTTACTATTAAGGAATAGTTTACTATAAATATTGAGGTTTACTGGTTTGCTATTAAGCTCTGTCCAAGTTATCACATGGGCTTACCTGGTGGCTCAGACAGTAAGGAACCTGCCTGCAATGCAGGAGACCTGGGTTCCAGCCTTGGGTTGAGAAGATCCCCTAGAGAAGGGAATGGCACCCACTCCAATATTCTTGCCTGGAGAATTCCATGGACAGTCCATGGGGTCACAAAGAGTCAGACACAACTGAGCAACTTTCACTTATGCTAGTACATAGTCTACCAGCTTTAATTTCACTTTAATAATTTTATTGCTTATTTCCAAGTTCTCTAAATATCTATTCTTATGTTACAAATACTTGTTTTGGTTTTATAAGTGTGAAGACATTTATCACTCTGAAAATATTCAATATTTTCATTTTACACTCTTTTTCAGACTGTTCAATTATCTCAGTTTCCTTATGTGCAAATCTTTGTGTGCGTTAAGTAATTGTGATCTCTTTCAGGATAGAATTCTTTCTCAGGTCCTTATAATTCCCTGCTGACTTCCTCTTTAACGGGAGATAATTTCTGCTTGTGTTCTTATGCTTAACCTCATCTACTTTCTTCTGTTAGTGGAGATATATAACAATCGGTTTTTTTGGAAGTTCGGTATTTGTTTTTGTTTTTTGGCCTTCTTCCATAAAGATTTTATTTTTATTGGAGTATAGTGCTTTAAAATGTTATGCTCAAAAAAAAAAATGTTATGCTCGTTTCTACTGTAAAGTGAACCAGCCATATGTATACATATTTCCCCTCTTTTTCGGATTTCTTTTCCATTTAGGTCGCCACAAAGAGCTGAGTAGAGTTCACTGTGCTATGTGGTTATCCATTTTATGTATAGTATTAAAAGTGAATATATGTCAATCCCAGTCTCGCAAGTCATCCCATCCCCTCCTTTCCCCCTTGGCATCCGTATGTTTTTCTCTATGTCTGTGTCTCTATTTCTGCTTTGTAAATAAGAGTACCTATACAGTCCATGGGGTTGCAAAGAGTCAGGCACAACTTAGCAGCTGGGCACACATACAATTTTTTCAGATTCCACATACATGCATTAGTATATGATGCCTGCTTTTTGCTTTCTGACTTACTTCATTCTGTATGACAGTCTTCTCTTTTACATTTTTCCTGGAGTTTCGTGTGGGAAGAGAAGCTTTCTATATATGCTTTCTCACCCATCTTGAACTAAAGGTCACTTATCACCCTTTCAGAGTGTTTGGACAGCAGCCTCCTAATTCACCTCTTCTTCCCACTAGTTCAAATCACAATGCAACTAGTGCTATTATTAAAGGCTCTGCTAAGGACTGGACCATTGAGTTTGGTGTTATCCTTTCATCTGAAGTACAGTAAAATTAAAAACATTTTTAGATCCTTCATTCTCAAGAGAAAAAAGAACTCTATAGCAGAGATTTTAGCAGAGACTACAAAGGGTAAAACCCCTAAATTTTAGCCCCATCTCCTTTTCCAATCTACTTCCCTACTTCATTGTTTCAAAATCACTACCCTCTAGCCATCCTAACTACTCAGAGAATCTATGCAATTTCATGCTTCCCTGCCTTTGCTGAAGCTCACTTCACTTCCATGTCCCATTCACTTGCAAAGATCCAGATAAATTCCCACTACTATTCTGTGAAACCTCACATATACTATGGACATTTCATTATCTCAGCCTCCTATACACATTACCAGACTCTCTATAGCTGCACTTATCTCATTCTGCCTTAATGCATTAGAATCCCTAACTAGGCCATAACTTCTCAAGGGCAAAGGTTATTTGTCACTTCTTTCCATATTTCAAGCAGCGCATAGCATAATGTTCAGCACACAGTAGGCACTCAACATTTTTCAAAGGAAAGATGACATGACCCTTGTTCCAGTGACTCTAGTGCTGTATAGCAAATATATACTTGAAAAATTAAATTCAAGAAGTTAAGGAATTAAAGGAAAGCAAGACATTTAAACTAGGATTTGGTATTGTATCCTTCAAGGATAGGAAAAAGAAATTTTTGCTTCTTGAAATTCTGAATCTATACCAGCCTCAAGTACTGTCTCCCTTCCTAAAAAGCCCAGTCCTCTGGGCTTGTCTACTGCCTGCTTGCCTCTTTCACTGCATTTTCACCACCCAAAGCGCAACTGTCTGTATATCCATCTACCCTACTAGATTACATCCTCTCTGAGAGCAGAAATCAAATACAGTGTTTATCAGAGCATCAATAGAAAGGCTTTGACTAAATAAGTGCTTAAATATCACATCCCTTATTTGTCTGCAGAATAGTCCCAAGCTATAAGGAAAGCTGTTATTCTCATATTCCAGTAGATAGCCAGAGTAAATTCAGGTTAAATGAACTCATGATCACAGGAGAAAGAAACCTGGTAGTGAAATTTAGGTCTTCCTGAAATTAATCACATTTCTAAATATTCTTATATAATATGAAGCACCCATAAGTCAAGAATATAAGAAAATGGACAATCTGAAGCTCTTTAAAATACCCCTCAATAACATAGTGAATAAAAATGTTAGTCACTCAGTCATGTCCACCTTTTTGCAACCTCATGAATTGCAGCCTACCAGGCTTCTCTGTCCATGGAATTTTCCAGGCAAGAATACTGGAGTGGGTTGCCATTCTCTTTTCCAGGCGATCTTCTGAGGCAGTGATTGAACCCAGGTCTCCTGCATTGCAGGCAGATTCTTTACTGGCTGAGCCACCAGGGAAACCAACTAACCTTTAGGTAACCCCCAGAGCTCTCTTCTGAGAGCTTCTGGCACATAATTAACATTACAAACAAAGTTGTCATCCACACACTGATCAGCATAGCATCATCATTTCTAGATATCCAGGGCAACCATATTAATTCAACCTGTTCAGAAGGACTTTAAAAAGCTATAAATATTACCCGATTTAGTGTATGTTAATTTCTACCAATTCAGCATTTTCATTACACACAATATCCTCTATTACAAGCAAGATACTTCTACTAAAATCTTATATAGATCCATATATATTGTTATTATTGCTCTTATTATTCACTTTATTAGGTATTTATTGAGTGTTTACTACATGTCAGGCATGTTACTAAAAGGTGCATAAATTATTTAAACATTATGCATTAGGTATTATCATTATCACATTTTTAAAACGAAAACAACAGCTCAGTGATATGAAGTAACGTGCCCCAGGTCATTCAGCTAATAAGAGATGGAAATGAAAATAGTTTTCAGTCCTTTCTGGGGCCACAGTTGTGGCTTCTCCCCATTATAGGCACTGACTCACATTAGTGTCCACTGGAAGGATATATGTGTTCAGATACTCTCATAAGTTTAACATTATCATCAAGTTGAACTGTATGAAACTGCTACTTTTGTAGATCAAAAATGGCCAAATGGTTCATCCTAGTAGAATGTAAATATTCTATTCTAATATCAATATCCACAACTTTTGGTTCCTTGCCAATGTATTATTTTCTTTTTATTTTGTACAGTACATGTATTTAATGACTCAGCTTCCCTGGCTGCAAGGATTTATTAGTATGATCTTTCCATTTCCTTTAAAACGCAAACCAAAAGAAAAAAAAAAAAACTATGCAATTTTAAGAAAATAGAGTAAAATAAAATAAATGCTACCAAATGCTAATATTGGAGAGCAAATGTGCCTTTTGGTAAATCTTAAAAACTAAAGCTTTCACACAAGCCACTGTCCTCTTTTCTACCTTCATTGATCCCTGTGTCTTTCCTTGTCTTAGAGGAAAAAGTGCCCTGCTTCTTCAAGGCGTAATCCTCCTGTTCATACTCTTTATCCGAACCTCTGCCACCTCCTCTGGAAACTTCCTCTGTAAATCTCCCCCTCTCAGCATCCTCCGTGGCTCCCTCCCTCCTGGCTGCAGCTCTCAGATCAAATATAAACACGCTCAATTATTCTGCATTGACATACACTCAACACCCATGGAACTCTCTGCCCCTCCTTTCTCCTCTCTTCTCTGCCAAAGGGTTAACCAAGTAACATGTTCTGCCTCCATCGGCTCACCTGCCACCCACTCATCATTCCAAAGTAGCCAGGTTCTTGCTCTCATTTCTCCAAAATCATACTCAGCAATGTCACCAGTGACCCCCTACCTCCTGGACTCTCAGTTCTCATCCAACTCAATCCCCCCTAGTCTGCGCTAATGCTGCCTCCTCCATTCTCAAATGCTCTCTCTGTGATTCCTTCGGGCTACACTTTGCTGGTTCTCTTCCTACCTCTATGATGGTTCCTCTCCAACCCTTCCTACTTTCTCTTCCCGGGTTTCTTCCTTGACCTTGCTTTCCAAGAGTTCAAGCTCCTCATTTTTCTTCTTGCTTTACTCTTCCCAATACATACTTCAAACAACTCAAAGCCATGTTAGCTTTTCTCTCTTTAAAGTCACTCCTTCTTTTTGCCCCAACCTAGATCCACTCCATCTCCCAAAAAGAAACCATCCTGTCATTTTGAAATCTTTTCCACACTTTCTTCTGCACCCTCATCTCTTATCACTCACTCTTATCATTCATGTAACCAAGCAACCATGGAGGCATACCATGAAAAGAAGTCATTTTTCTTTTCATGGATTGCCATATTCCCACAAAATCAGGCAAATTAAAGAAGATTCTGAGAAAAAGGTTCAAAAACTGTGTAAATACCTCCCATAGCTCCAGAAATCTCCAAACTTGTTCCTGTTGCAGAGATGAAGAAAGGACTAAAAACCCTTACCTGATGATTCTTTACAAAGGTTCGTAAGAAAAATGGTGTCCATGTTTGTCAAGAACTAACCAGACAAACAAATTTCAGCTTTAGCCAACTCTTCATCTTCTGCTCCTTGACAATTAGGGGAGTGACAAGGGTGGGAACCAAAAGATTGGTTCTGGAGTTCTTTCCAGAGAGGACAGTAAATAGAGCAGATACTGTTCTGGGCTTTTGATATCATCATTTGCCTGAGAAAAAAAAAAGAGAGGCGCAAAATCTTTGCTACCCATGCTATGCGATTCTTTTCTTTTTGTTCTCTGATAGGTTTTATACCTTTAGACATATTGTTTCATTCACTCGATATAGCCTTCAGCCTTCGGATTTCTGCTCATGTGTCACATACTTTGTGAAGCTTTCTAGTCCTTCTTAGAAATATTCAGTTCCTCCTCAGTGTTTCCAAAGCACTATGTATAAACCAGTAATATATAGTATTTAACCAGCTGGTACTATGGTAACTTTGTATTCCTGTTCCCTTTCACTCCTCTCCTTGTCTTTACTGTTCCTAGAAGGAACGGACTGTGTTGTTTCCCCTCTGTACGTCCTGTATTGCGGCTCAATTGCCTAGCCCACAGTAGGTCTCCAAAGGTGTCTGTTTCATTAAGTTGATCTGGTCATATTTATATATAACCTTGCTCAAGGGTAAGGTCTTATATTAAGGGATTTTTTTGTCCCTTTGAACTCTAATAATTCATCATATAAAACACAAAAAAAAAATCCAAGAGGTAATGAACATTGTTTTCCTCCTGAAATAAACACACTGTCACAAAATACGACCCCTTAAGGTTTTTGTTCAGAGAAGGTTACTCCCACTGAACAAAGAAAACAGATTCTCTGGAAACACCAATCAGTTTCCTAAGTCAGCCAACTGCTCACTCCTGCTTTCTTAACTCTTACTTTAAAAGTCCAAAATGACAAATTATCTCACAGGTCCCTGGGCAAATACTTCATTGCTTCTGAAATGTCAGTGCTGATGCTTTTTCAACTCAGTTTTGCCTCATTTTAAACCAATGGAAATATCTCTTTCTGCCAGCTTACATTTTGTCTTATAATCCTTTTTCTCCTCTCTTATTTTTCAGGATGTAATTTCTTTGATAAACTTCCCCTCATTTCTAAACTTTGGGTGAATTAAAATCTCTATCATTTCATGATTCCACTGAATGGCAGAAAGACAAAACTGAGTTCCAGGTAAGATGGCCATAAAATTAAAACTGGAGAAAAATGACAGCCGAAGATCTTTCCAATGATAACATTTACTAAACGGCTTCAATACTAAAGAAATAAGAAAGTAAGTCAGCGATTAAAGACATTATTATCTAACTTTCATCTTCATCAAAGTAAATGTCATTATCCCTGTCTAACAGATCAATAAACTGAGGTTCAGACAGTTCCACAATTGTCCAAGGGTATCTACATAATAAACGGCAGCCTTTTTGCCATATGCTGGAGTGACCTGAAGGAATCTTCTCAAAAAATCAGACCTGCCTGAAGGTCCTCTGCTTGTTGACAAGCAGTTCCTAGTCAACTGTCCTTATTCCCATAAGAGGACGTCAATGCTAAACTCTGCCTGCATTTATTCTGTGCACTGTGCTAAGAGCCTTCATACATTTTTGTGGTAAAGAACCTGCCTGCCAATGCAGGAGACTTAAGAGATGCGGGTTCAGTCCCTGGGTCCAAAAGATCCCCTGGAGGAGGGCATGGAAATCTACTCCAGTCTTCTTGCCTGGAAAAATCCCATGGACAGAAGAGCCTGGCAGGCTACACTCCATGGGGTGGCAAAGAGTCAGACACGACTGAAGCAACTTAGCATGAATGACTTATGAATGGGGCAGTATGATGTATCGCCTTGTAAGCAAACAAATTTTAGAACTTGCAGTTCAGAAACAAACCCAAGATCTCCCAGATAGTGAAGCTGACTGTGGTCTCAAAACCAGCGCTGCTGCCTCCTTTGATGGTTGCGTGGCCAGTGCTGCCCTAATCAGCAGGACCTTGCCTGGGAGGGAACAGCCCCAGGAATTGGGCTCTCCCATTCTGAAATTTGTTTGTAACAAGTTACACTCAATCCTATGCATCTTCCAAGAGTTCTGAAACATCTTACTATCATGTTGTCCAATCAGAGCATCTTGCACCATTCACTCTCTGGGTCTCTCACAGCAAAGCCTGCCCTTAATGAGTCACTCCTGGGTTTTCAGCCACTGTGGTGGGGAGGGGGCATTGAAAGAAACAGGGAGGGCAGGGGTAAAGCACCAGGCTCTGAAACTAGGGGCTGGATTCCAATGCCAGGTCTCTCATGCACAGTATGACTTGGACGAGTCATCTGTCCTCTCTGGGACTCGATTTATTACTCATCTATAAAACAGGATGATGAGTCTGCCTACTTCAGTGTGCTTCTCTGCTTATATAGAATGATGCCATCTACATAATAAAGTTCACAGATATTCACTGGATATTTTAGCTTATCTAATTTATTTTAGATTGTTAGATGACTCCAAATTGTGAGAAGGGAAATCATGAGAATGTCGCTTCCTGGAAGCTAAAGGGAAGCCATACTTAGAAGAAGAAGAAATTAGGCGCCCGATCCTTTCAAAGGTCACTGTATTGGCCTGCTTGAGCTGCTGTAACAAAATAACACGCACTGAAATTTATTTTCTCACAGTTCTGGAGGCTGGAAAGTCCAAGACTGAAGGGCCAGCAGGTCTCACCATCTGGGGTCTGGTGAGAGCTCACCCCTTAGATTGAAGATGACCACCTTCTCTCTAGGTGCTCCCACCGCCTTCCCTCAGTGCATAAATGCAGGGAGAGAGCGCGCCAACTCTCTGTGTCTCCCCTTGCAACACTAATCCTATCTGATCACAACTTCACCTCTAGGACCTCTTATAGACCTCATTAATTCCTCAGAAGCCTCATCTCCAAATATAGCCACACTGGGAATAAGAGCTTCAGTTTATGAATCTGGAGAGGATAAAAACATTCAATCCATAACAGTCCCTGAAAAAGTGATTTTGGGTTTGGTTTCGGGGAAGTCTTTGGTGTTCTTAAAAAAAGTTTTCTTGACTAGATGACTTATTCACCAAACAATGTAGCATGCTTATAATTCCTCTTTATTTATTCAGGGGAACATTTTTGGAAGATTAAACACAACCCTAAATCTCCTATGTTTTGACAGAAAAGTAGTATGATAAATTACAGACCAAGATAAACTAACTGTACTTACATTGTTGGCCATGGAAAATAGTAGTGCTTGGTATATACAGAAACCTTTTTCTGTTGTCAATGTTTCATAATTAAAAATTACTACCACTTATAGCTTTAAAAAAAAAAATCCTCAAGCTTCTTAAAGGAAAAGTTGCCAGAATAGCGTGGACATGAATTTTCATTGTATAAAGCAACTCGGTCAAAATTTGTATTAATCTTTGACATCTTCATCCTCTCCTACTACTGAATCCAGGGCTCATTAATACCTATTTAAGTATTCAGCTTTTGCCCTGGAGGCCAAGATAAACTTGTCCACAAGGCAAGAATCTATCTGCCCAATAATCAATAATAATCTTGATGAGGAGAGAATCTTTATTTCATAAAACATTTTGCATAAAATATAAGTACTACAACAAAGAATATCTGGAGAATATACAAGAGGAAAAAATCAGCATAACACCTCTATTAGGTGTAATTTAGGCTTTTCCTTCAAGTTTTTCACATATATTTTTATAAAATTTTAATTGTGATATATATATATAGCTATATATTCTGTTTTTCTCAACACTATTATTGCTATATATATATATATATATATATATATATATATGAAAGTGAAACTTGCCCAATTACGTCTGACTCTTTGGGACCCCATGGACTATACAGTCCATGGAATTCTCCAGGCCAGAATACTGGAGTAGGCAGCCATTCCCTTCTCCAGGGGATCTTCCCGACCCAGGGATTGAACCCAGCTCTCTTGCATTGCAGGCTGATTGTTTACCAGCTGGGCCACCAAGGAAGCCCATATATATATATATATAATTTAATACAGTAGTGGACATTAACATTGTTGCAGTCTTCATAATTTTTTTAGTGATTTGTTTTGTTTGAACTGGGTCTTCGTTGCTGCACGTGCCTTCTCTAGCTGTGGTGAGCAGGGGCTACTCTTCATTGTAGCGCACGGGCTTCTCATTGCAGTGGCATCTCCTGCTGTCGAGCACACGCTCCAGGGGCATGGACTTGAGCAGTTGCAACACTCAGGCTCAGCGGTTGCAGCTGGCGGGCTCTAGAGCACTGGCCAGTAGTTGTGGGGCACTGGCTTAGTTGCTCTGCAGCACGTGGGATCTTCCCGGGCCAGGGATCAAACCCATGTCCCCTGCGTTGGCAGGTGGATTCTTATCCACTGAGCCACCAGGGAAGTCCCCAGTTTTCACAGTTTTAAATAGTATTGTGACGAATATTTCATGCATATACCTTCCCCTATCTTTGTATTATTGTCTAGGTTTAACTTCCAAAGGTAGAATTGAGAGTCTACAGGTGCAAATATTTACAAGGCCCTTGATACATATTCTCAAACTGAGAGAAAATAGTTTCACCAATTCTACTATAACCTAGGTGAGTAATCAGTATCTCTAGACCCCAATTCTATGTAGCAAAAAGTTTTCCTATCACAATAGGCAAGACATAAAATAGACATTTTGCTGTGTTCATTTCTACTTACCTTATTACAGAGAACATTTTCTTCTCGTGGTTATTTTCCAGTTTTACTTTTCCTTTGTGAGTCATCTATTCATTATCTTTATCTGTCCATCTATTAGAAAGCTCAGTTTTTCATTGATTTGTATGAGGCCATCTCCTTTACTCATAAAATTATTTAATACTACAGGTAATAATATTAGAAGGATCCTTGACATTTTGCTGATGTTACACTAAGCCAAGTAGTGAAATCACAGTCACTAATAAAAGAAAATTAAAGTATTTTAGGAATACTTTAACACCTAGTTCTGACATTATTTGAGGGACAATTTGAAGGCTTTGAAAGTCTTTACTTTCTCTGACACCTGTTATATTATACTTATCCTTTGAAATTAAAATAAAGGGTTTTTTCCCCAAACATGTCACATCAGCCAATTAAAGACAAATTGTCTCATTCTCTATCCTTCCCCTGACCTTTTAATGCATTGTTGAAACAATTCAATTAATGCAAATAAAACGGATGATTCTGCCACTCTAAAACTGATGCTTATACTAAACCTCTAAGTATCTGACATTATTTAATACTAGCATTATTATTAATCACCTCCATTCACTGAAAAATTCCTAAGCACCAGAGAACATGCAAAGTGGTTTAGATAAATTGTCTCATTTGATCCTCAAAATAAACCTTTCAGATGGATACTAGCCACTCCACTTTACAACTGAGAAGTGTGGGTTCAGAATGGCTAACCACCTAGCCAAAGCCAGTCAGCTAGCAGGTGCTGGAGTGGAATGCAAACGCATGACCTGTTCCCCTCACCACTAAGTATCTGGCATTATATTCATGTAGCCTTTATCATTGTGATACTGTGTACTCACTACTACAGATGAACAGAAACTTATTATAGAAATAGACATTTTATCCAATGCATTTAGTCTCTGTATTCTGATTGGAAATTCCTCTACTAATAAGGGTCAACACCACTGATTACATTTTTAAGTTTAGCCTATATAACTTGCTAAAATTCAAAGAGGGATTTTAATACTGTTTTAATATTAGCTATAATAGTAGCAATAACACATATAAATAACATCAACTTCTCAAATTAAATACATTGTTTTTGACATATTTGGCATACAGAACATTAGGTGGATCCAGGTAAATGACATGTCCTGGACATTGACCCAATTGCTACATCTGCTTAGCCCTTTTCAGAGGAAGTTCAACCCACTCCCCACACTCAGGGGAAAGGATGAGTACCAGAAGCCCAGTCTAGCTGGTGGGGAGATGTCCCATGTGGAAACCAAGGCATGATCCCCTACAGTGGCTCCCCAGAGCCGCGCCCTCTCAACAGAATGACCCCAACAGCCGACGCATTTAATAGGTTGGTTGCCTGTTTGGTAATCTGCATTCAGATTTCTGTTGATTGAACTAATGCTTCAGAAGTCTATTTCATCCTCTTATGTGCTCGAATTATTAATAACTCAAATCCTGAGAATAGGGCTAACAGGATCAAGACAGCACCCTTGGCCACTGGCAAAAGACACAGAGTGGACATGCTGCCTTCAAGGGCTTTAAAATTTAGGGCCAACCAGTCCATCCTAAAGGAAATACGTCCTGAATACTCATTGGAAGGACTGATGCTGAAGCTGAAACTCCAATACTTTGGCCACCTGATGCAAAGAACTGACTCATTTGAAAAGACCCTGATGCTGGGAAAGATTGAAGGCAGGGAGAGAAGGGGATGACAAAGGATGAGATGGTTGGATGGCATCACCGACTCAATGGAGATGAGTTTGAGTAAGCTCTGGGAGTTGGTGATGGACAGGGAAGCCTGGTGTGCTGCAGTCCATGAGGTCTCAAAGAGTCAGACACGACTGAGCGACTGAACAGAACTAAGCATGCATGCAACCACGTTCTCACCCTGGACAGGGATGTGAGTAGAGCAAGACTTGTTTAGAAGATAAATGTCTCAAGTCAAGTACCTCAATGCACTTGGAGACTCAAACGAAGATGAGAGAACATCTTACTGGTGGAATCGGGAAAAACTTCAAGAGGTGATGATAGTTCAGGTGCCAGGGCAGAGTGGTTGAAAATTTAGCAGGTAATGGAGGGAAAGAGGGAGGCCATTTCAATAAAAGCAACCAATATGAGTTAAACTGGGGCTTCCTTGGCAGCTCAGACAGTAAAGTATCTGCCTGCAATGCAGGAGACCCAGGTTCAATTCTTGGGTCAGGAATATCCGCTATAGAAGGAAATGGCTACCCACTCCAGCGTTCTTGCCTGGAGGGGCTACAGTCCACAGGGTCACAAAAAGTGGGACATGAGTGACTAACACTACTACTGCCAGTTAAACTGAGACTGTAGAAAAGGGCAGAGCATTCTTGGAGAATTGTCAGCACTTGTGCCAGGCTAGGCACAAAGTACCTGTGTGAGAATTGTGAAAACTGAGGCTGCAAAGGGCAGACAGAGCCAGGTCATGCAAGACCGTGATTTGCAGAGGGAAGCTCTGGAGATTTAACTAGGAGACGCCGGTGGAGGCTGTTGGGCAAGGGCATGTTAAGAACAGAGATGCACTTTAGAAACAGAATATATTGCACTGGAAATCATATAGAAGCACATAGACCAGATGGGTGTTAGGAAATGGGGAGAAAGAGGGAAGGGGCCGATGAAAAATACACTCTAATATCTCAGCTAGAAGAGCAAGAATCTGAACTGGGAGTGGCAATAATAACAAAAAGGAGATTTGAGACACATTTTATCCCATCATGTCTTGGTGATGTGGGATTACCTGGATATAGAGGTAAAGTAAGAGTGAAAGTGGGACTTCCCTGATGGTCCAGTGTTTAAGAATAAGCCTTGCAATGCACGGGGCACGGGTTTGATCTCTGGTCAGAGAACTACGATCCCACATGCCGTGGAGCCACTAAGCTCACACACTGGAGGCAACTGTTGAAGCCCACATTCTGGAGCCTTAGTGCCACAACTTCTGAACCCACCCACCACAACTAGAGAGTCAGCACACTCCAACGAAAGATCCTGCATGCTGCAACTAAGACTCAACACAGCCAAATAAATACTTTTTTAAAAAAGAGTCATGTGCTCAGTCATTCAGTCGTGTCTGACTCTTTGTGACCATGGACTGTAGCCCGCCAGGCTCCTCTGTCCATGGGGATTCTCCAGGCAAGAACACTGGAGTGGGTTGCCATGATCTCCTCCAGATCTCCCCAACCCAGGGATCAATCCCAAGTCTCCCACACTTCAGGAGGATTCCTTACCATCTGAGCCAACAGCGAAGCCCCAAAAGAGTCAAAGTAACCTTATATCTTGCAGATGAGAGATGGAAAGGAAGTATTTAAGAGAAGGTTGTGTCAGAGATAAACAGATGATTAGATACAATTTGAATATGGTGACTGCCCTGGGTTGAATCTCCATATTCCTCCCCTACCAAAAAAGATATGTTGCAGTCCCAGCCCCCAGTTCCTCAGACTGTGCTCTTATTTGGCAATAGGGTCACTGCAGATTAATTATTTAAGATAAGGTCATAGTGGACAAGGGTAGGTCCTTAATCCAGTATGACTGGTTACTTTTTTGTTCCTTTGAAAGTATGGTTGCATACTTTTGGAGTGGGACCATTATATGAGAAACTCTCATATTCTTAACAAGTTCAAAGAAATACAAATGATCATAATCATTGTCATCTATATTATTAGAACCTTATATCCTCTTATACCCATCAAGGACTGACACTGGGATTCACACACAACAGAGAAAGGGAATGGGCCCCAGATGAAGTCAGTCCCCTAATAATATTAAATGACTTCTTTTTGCACCAGCCACACAATCTTGAGTTCAGTCATTTAACCTTCTGCAATGTCCTTTTCATCAGGCTCTATGAAAGACTTCAGGCAACATCAGCCATTTACAAATATCTTCTTAAGTGTTCTCCTGGGCTACAAAACATGTTTCCTTAGAGTGGCTGTGTGATAGAATTCTAACCATTGGTAGGAAGACCGCTGTTTGGGGGAAGATGCTGTTCCCCAAATCAAAAAAAGGAGTTGCTTGATATCAAAACCTCGATGTCCCATCAGATTCACACATCCTCCTCACTGCACAGAACATGGTTGGATGCTTGACTGTGAGGCAGCCATACTTAGGTTTGAGAGAGCAAACTGCAAAGTGCCTGCATGTAGACAATGCAAGAGAGAATAAAAAAAGAAAAGGTACCTTATAAGTCTTCTCAGCCATTTTATCAGCCAGGAGCATCTATCTATGCACGTAACACGGAACATACGTCTTTTCTATGCATATACATTAGTCTATTCTTGGCATAACTGGAAACAAACTATAAGCCTCAGAAAAAGACTCATTATTATATTCAGTATTTCACTTATACCAATGTTAAAAGCGAGCACAAACTGCTACCCAAAACTATTGTATCAACTACCTCATTCCAGGCAGGTTGGTAAAAAGACAGCATGGGCTATGAGAAAACTGGAGAACATCTAACCTAAATGAAAGTGAAAGTAACGTCAATCATATCCGACTCTGCGACCTCATGGACTGTAACCTGCCAGGCGCCTCTGTCCATGGAACTCTCCAGGCAAGGATACTGGAGTGGGTAGCCATTCCCTTCTCCAGGGAATCTTCCCAACCCAGAGACTGAACCCAGGTCTCTCACCCTGCAGGCAGATTCTTCCCTATCTGAGCTAACAGGGAAGCCCAAGAATCCTGGAGTGGGTAGCCTTCTAAAGGGGATTTTCCTGACCCAGGAATCAAACTGGGGTCTCCTGCATTGCAGGAGCTGAGCTACTACAGAAGCAAAAAAAAAAAGAAAAGAAACTGAAAAAGAAATGCTTGCTGCCTCTAACTGATAAACTTCTCTCCCAATTAACTGACACTGGTGTCCTTATACGAAGAGAAATACACACAGGGAAGAGAAAGCCACATGGAGACACAGACACAAAGCAGGAAGATGGCCACGCACACAGAGGCAGAGAGATGGAAGGTGCCGCAGCAAGGACCAACAGGGCTGGAGAGCAACGCCGGAAACCAGAACAGGCAGAGGAGGATCCCCCTCCCACAGGTTCCAAAGAGATATTACAGCCCCTGGACACCCTGATTTCAGACTTCAGACCTCAGAACTGTGGGACGACACAGTTCTGATGTGGTAAGCCACCCAAATTGCAGTACTTTGTCACATTAGCCCTAAGAAACTCATAGGTGATTGCTTTTTAAATATGTACTGGTTTTTTTTTTCCCCAAGTGCAAAAATAGTCACCTATAACCCCTCCATCAAAGATTATTGACAGTGGGTATAAATCCACCAACACCATATGTGTGTGTGTGTGTGTTTAATTATTTAAAGGAATGTGCATTGCTCATATTATTTCATATCCAGATATTCTTTACTTTGCATACTGGAGATCACATGGAAGTCCCATAACTTAATTTCCTACCAATGGGCATCTTTAGCATTTAGAGGCATCTACCTAGAAATATGTTCAGGCCATTAAGCCACAGGCCAAAAGGAAATGGTAAGAGATTTGCCATCCACATTTCCTCATTCAATTTCCCCTTAAAAATATGGAGAAACGTATATACATACAGAGAGTGACACAAAAGTCTGGTCCATTTAGATCTTATATGTAGATTCTTTATACAAACTTTCAAAAAGAAACAGCAAAAGACACACAGATGTAAAGAACAGACTTTTGGACTTTGCGGGAGAAGGCGAGGGTGGGATGATTTGAGAGAATGGCATTGAAATATGTATATTACCATACGTGAAACAGATCGCCAGTCCAGGTTCGAGGCACAAGACAGGGCGCTCAGGGCCAGTGCGCTGGAATGACCCTGAGGGATGGGATCAGGAGGCAGGTGGGAGGGGGGAGGGCTCAGGATGGGGGACACGTGTACATCCATGGCTGATTCATGTCATTGCATGGCAAAAACCACTACAATATTGTAAAGTAATTAGCCTCCAATTAAAATAAATAAATTAATTTTTTAAAAAGAGAGAGAATTCAAAAGAGAATCTGAGTGCCTGAGAGGGTCCTTTAGGGGCACCTAGCCTAGGCCAATATGAGGACAGAGAGTTGAAGTGTCCTGGCCAGAGGCGCAAGAACCACTCAGACAAGAATGCAGTCTTATTTCCACTGCTGCTCCTGCTCAGTATGCTGTTTCTACGGCAGGGGAACTACTTTAAACAATGATGGGGACCTTCCTCTACAGCTTCTAGATAAAGTGCAGATCTTTACCAGAAGTTTATTTCTTTCTTTTTTTTTTTAAGTGAATATATTCAATCAAACTTCCACTACTAGTAGTTTCACTGCTGGTGAAAACTAGCTGCCTCCAGATAACTAGCTGTCTTCAGATAATTGGTTGTCTTCAGGTAACAGGTTATCCTCCACGGGACTGACTCATTCTCAGGCATCTTAAGAGCAAATACATATTAAATTATATGTGTAGGCATTATTCCCATGGACAGGGTAGCCTGGCAGGTACAGTCCACAGGGTCGCAAAGAGTCGGATACTCTTTAGCAACTGAACACACACACAGGCTGCTGGTTGAGTAATCTTTGAAGCTCTTCATGGAGGTTTGCCAGGTTCTTCAAATCCCTGTAATTGCAAAATATAAAGTTGTAGACTGCATTCTGTCAGGGACATAATAAAAAGCTATCTTTACACGGGAGGATCATATAATTTTTTTAAATAGATGCATTATATATTTTTCTTTAATCGATCCAGATAAAATGCTTGCTTTTTGAAAATAAGACTGGAGAGTAAGCCATCATTCTGCGATAATTTATAATGAAGTATAATCTGAAAAAAATACTGAATCACTATGCTGTACATCTGAAATTAAATATAGCATTACAAATCAATTATGCCCTAATAAATAATATGCTTAAAGAGGGGGTACTGCCATGGGTTCATCTTTTGGTCCACTCCTCTCTGATGCCCTGGATGCTTTGGGACACACAGATAGGCTTTTCTTGCTTGAGACAAATCTATAATTCTTACTGTGAACACAAATCACCCTAAAATGAGGTGAGCTTTTGTCCCATCATATCCCATCGATACAGGAAAATGGAGATAACACTACGCTGTGGAGGAAAAATGCTATAAAAATGAAGGCACTTGACAAAAATGATCATGAACTACTTTCATAATAAAAAAATTAAATTTCCTTCTGTGTCCTTTGACATAAAGCATAATGAAGCAGGCACTAGCAGCTCATGGTGATGTAAAAATCACTAAGAATAGTTTTCTACCGTAACAAAAAGATGTTATTTTTAGCGCCACAGAGCCAGAATCATCAATAATCGGCATTCTAATTTGAAGGTCATCAGGATCTGTTTGTTTAAATGATCTTTGATCAATTTCCTGTCAAGTCGAGTTTGTTACCTTGCCCTTCAACCATAGTTTGCAATTTCATTTTCCAAATTGTACACTGTCTTTCATCAAAAAGTCTCCATTTTCTTAATGAACAACTGGATTCTGTTCTCTGTTTTGGTACCAAACTCTTTCTTTGCATCTAACAGGAAATTTTTTTTCAGTCTTCCGTGCATACTTAAAGAATATTTTTTGTCAATTTTAGTGTACTTCCTGTTCTATTCACCATGTTTCTGGTTTTATTCTCACTTGCCCTCACTGATATGCCCTGTTTCTAGTCTACTATTCCTTTCTAATCCTACTTTTCTTGGCCCTTGAAAACTGGGGCTCTGCATACCTACCCCGGGTTCATCCCGCTTTCCTGTCCTCTCGCTACTTTATGAGCATTGATTTAAGAAATAATCTCGTTTGCATGGATTCTTCCACTTACAGATCCTTTTCTTATAATTTATTTAAGCTTACTGAAGTTGACTTTGCTGAAATTCATTTTCTTAACATTGCTGTTTTCACTTCTTTGAAGTTTACACAAAGACTACCAACCTTTATATGAAGTTTCTTAATTAACTGAGATGTTCATTAAAGAAATAGCTTTGGTATGCAGGCCAAAAATCAAGAACAGCTAAATACAGCACAGTCTCACCTCTCTCCCCAGAGCCTACTCAGACGTGTTCCTAACTATGTTCCAGATAGACTCTCCTGCCATTAATTCATTGACTGTGCTATAATTCTCCTGTAATGGACTTTAGCCCATCAGGCTCCTCTGTCCATGGGATTTCACAGGCAAGAATACTGGAGCGGGTTGTCATTTCCTCCTCCAATCTTTCCAACTCAGGGATCGAACCCATGTCTCTTGCATGTCCTGCATTGATAGGTAGATTCTTTACCACTGGCACTATCTGGGACACCCCATTTAACAGTTCAGTGCTCACTAATGCAATCTCTCTCTCTTTAGTCGCTAAGTCATGTCCAACTCTCGTGACCCCATGGACTGTAGCCTGCCAGGCTCCCCTGTCCATGGGATTCTCCAGGCAATACTGGAGTAGGTTGCCATTTCCTGTTACAGGAACTAGGCCCTGTGTTCTCTGAATTTTTAAAAATAGCTTTAAATAAATTATAATACACTCAAAAAACAATTTTTCCAAGAGATTTCTCCACAAAGTGATTGCACCTGGATATGAATTAGTTTATGAAATTGCTTCCTTCCCAGGCGAGCATGAGGGGCCTGGGAAACACAGCCAGGCAGGAATGAGAAGAATAAGACGTAATCTCTGTGACATGATTTATAACTGCATTTTCAAGAAATCCAAAAATATACTCCAGAACATCTATCAGAAGTTTCTAATTTCTTTGAACATCAAGGTCTTCTAACATATTTAAATTTCTACTTTTTCAAAAGAATTTTATATATAACCAATTCCAGGATCATATCTGGTCCATAAGTTACATAAATTGATATCTTTTTATACATGACTATTTGACAGCGAGTACAACCCAAGGAAAAACTGAGGTCTCTAGAGTTATCACTTTGAATGTTCTCTTCTGTGTTTGTCTCCTAATTCGTGGAAATCCTCTGTGCATTAAATAAAACTGGTACATCTTAAATAAAACTGATAAAACTGCTTATCTATGACTGAGAACCATTACTTTCATAGGATTATGTAAATAATGGGTCATTACATTTATGTGTTAAAACTCTGACCAATGATATTTCTGGTAACTACTTTTCACAATATAGTTGGCAATCAATATAATCAAGTACAAGTCTTTAGTATTTAATATGTTGTAATAAACTGAGAAATGCATCAGGTAAAAATTGTGCAATGCTATATACCAGATTTTAACATATATTATTATTAATTCTCAAAATAACTCTCTAGGACAGATACCTTATCCTCCATGAACTGATGAAAAACCAGAAGCCAATAAAATAAATTATCTTTCCAAAATCCTACAGTTAGTAATGGCAGCACTGGGATTTGAACCCATTGTGTTCAATTTCCGGAGAAGGCAATGGCAACCCACTCCAGTACTCTTACCTGGAAAATCCCATGGACGGAGAAGCCTGGTAGGCTGCAGTCCATAGGGTCACGAAGAGTCAGACATGACTGAGCAACTTCACTTTCAACTCAAAATAACTCTCTAGGACAGATACCTTATCCTCCATGAACTGATGAAAAACCAGAAGCCAATAAAATAAATTATCTTTCCAAAATCCTACAGTTAGTAATGGCAGCACTGGGATTTGAACCCATTGTGTTCAATTTCCGGAGAAGGCAATGGCAACCCACTCCAGTACTCTTACCTGGAAAATCCCATGGACGGAGAAGCCTGGTAGGCTGCAGTCCATAGGGTCACGAAGAGTCAGACATGACTGAGCAACTTCACTTTCACTTTTCACTTTCATGCTTTGGAGAAGGAAATGGCAATCCGCTCCAGTGTTCTTGCCTGGAGAATCCCAGGGATGAGGGAGCCTGGTGGGCTGCCGTCTATGGGGTCGCAGAGAGTCAGACACGACTGAAGCGACTTAGCAGCAGCAGCAGTGTCCAATTTCAAAACTTTCACTATATCTTGCTGCTGTTATTTTTCAATTAAGTTTAGAATCCTCTAAGTTAATGAAAGACACACATACTATAAACTAAATCAACAGTACACTGAAAACCTGATTTTAACTAACAGCTTTTGGGAAAAACATTTTGCTAACGTTAATAAGAAAAACATTGACTCATCTAACTTCTGTTTTTTAGGCATTTCACCTCTATCACCCAATGCCATTAGGATGGTGTAAACACTAATATGAACAGAAGGCAGAGAGCAGCCAGAAAAAGAAGAGAAATGGAAAGGGTCTCAATAATCTTACAAACTGGGTAAACACCTCATGAACAATCAGCTGTAAACTGCATTAAATGATTCGTTTAGAGGGTATCTAGAAAGACAAAACAATTCATTTTAAATACAAAGCAGTCTTCATTATTTTTTCAGTAAACTGTATTCATTTTAAAAGTGACAAATGACCTCAAATTCTTAAATCCTACCAAGTATTTTTTTACACATCTCTTCAACTTAAATAATTAGGGAATCAATTCTAGTCACTTGCAGTAAACCATATTCAAGTATTTAAGATTATTCATGAAACTACCCTGTTGGGAGGGGGGTTCAGGATGGGGAACACAGGTATACCCGTGGCAGATTCATGTCAATGTATGGCAAAACCAATACAATATTGTAAAGTAATTAACCTCCAATTAAAATAAATAAATTTATACTTAAAAAAAAAGAAAGAAAAGCCACACATCCACAGGTACATAGGAGCAGCTGAAACACAGTCTCGCAATGAACATGCTCTGTAGGAGGCCCACAATCGTGAAGAAACTCCAAAATTATTCATCTTGAAATAGTCTAATGGAAAAATAC
>SJXQ01008216.1:0-46468 GCA_006408695.1 Aepyceros melampus
TCGATTTCCATGCTTGTGATGGGTCTGTTAAGATTTTTTGTTCCTGGCTCAGTTTTGAAAAGCTATACTTGTCTAAGAATTTGTCTGTTTCTTCCAAGTTGTCCATTTTATTGGCATGTAGTTGCTGATAGTAGTCTCTTATGATCCTTTGTATTTCTGTGTTGTCTGATGTGATTTCTCCAGTTTCATTTCTACTTTTGTTGATTTGATTCTTCTTCCTTATTTATTTATTTTTTGTTGAGTCTGGCTAATGGTTTGTCCATTTTGTTTATATTCTCAAAGAACCAGGTTTTAGCTTTGTTGATTTTGGCTGTGGTTTCCTTTGTTTCTTTTGCATTTATTTCTGCCCTAATTTTTATGATTTCTTGCCTTATGCTAACCCTGGGGTGCTTCATTTCTTTTTTTTTTCTAGTTGCTTTAGGTGTAGAGTTAGGTTATTTATTTAATATCTCTCCTGTTTCTTGAGGTAGGCTTGTATTGTGATGAACCTTCCCTTTAGCACTGCTTTTGCTGAATCCCATAGGCTTTGGGTTGTTGTGTTTTCATTTTCATTCATTTCTATGCATATTTTGATTTCTTTTTTGATTTCTTCTGTGATTTGTTGGTTATTCAGAAGTGTGTTATTTAGCCTCCATATGTTTGTATTTTAATAGTTTTTTCCTATTGTTGACATCTAATCTTACCGCACTGTGATCAGAAAAGATGCTTGATATGATTGAAATTTTTGAATTTACCAAGGCTAGATTTATGGCCCAGGATGTGGTCTATCTTGGAGAATGTTCCTTGTGCACTTGAGAAAAAGTTGAGATTCATTGTTCTACGGTGAAATATCCTATAGATATCAATAAGGTCTAACTGATCCATTGTATCATTTAAAATTTGTGCTTCCTTGTTAATTTTCTGTTTGGTTGATCTATCCATAGGTGTGAGTGGGTATTAAAGTCTCCCACTATTATTGTGTTATTGTTAATTTCCCCTTTCATACTTGTTAGCATTTTCCTTGCATATTGTGGTGCTTCTATGTTGGGTGCATATATATTTATAATTGTTATATCCTCTTCTTGGATTGACACTTTGATCATTATGTAGTGTCCTTTGTCTCTTTTCACAGCCTTTACTTTAAAGTCTATTTTATCTGATAAGAGTATTGTTACTCCTGCTTTATTTTTGGTCTCCATTTGTGTGAAATATCTTTTTCCAGCCCTTCACTTTCAGTCTGTATGTGTCCATAGGTTTGAGGCGGGTCTCTTGTAGACAGCATATATAGGAGTCTTATATGATATATAGGGGTTTTGTATCCTTCTGCCAGCCTTTGTCTTTTGGTTGGAGCATTCAACCCATTTACATTTAAGGTAATTATTGATAAATATGATCCCATTGCCATTTACTTGTTTTGGGTTCGAGTTTATGAACCTTTTCTGTTTCCTGTCTAGAGAAGATCCTTTAGCATTTGTTGGAGAGCTGGTTTGTTGGCACTGAATTCTCTCAGCTTTTGCTTGTCTGTAAAGCTTTTGATTTCTCCTTCATATTTGAATGAGATCCTTGCTGGGTACAGTAATCTGGGTTGTAGGTTTTTCTCTTTCATCACTTTAAGTATGTCCTGCCATTCTCTTCTGGCTTGAAGAGTTTCTATTGAGAGATCAGCTGTTATCCTTGTGGGAATCCCCTTGTGTGTTATTTGTTATTTTTCCCTTGCTGCTTTTAATATTTGTTCTTTTTGTTTCATCTTTGTTAATTTGATTAATATTGTCTTGGTGTGTTTCACCTTGGGTTTATCCTGTTTGGGACTCTCTGGGTTTCTTGGACTTGGGTAGCTATTTCCTTCCCCATTTCAGGGGAGTTTTCAACTATTATCTCCTCAAGTATTTTCTCATGGTCTTTCTTTTTGTCTTCTTCTGGGACTCCTATGATTTGAATGTTGGGGCGTTTAACATTGTCCCAGAGGTCTCTGAGGTTTTCCTCATTTCTTGATCCATTTTTCTTTTTTCCTCTCTGCTTCATCTATTTCCACCATTCTATCTTCCACCTCACTTATCCTATCTTATGCCTCAATTATTCTACTGTTGGTTCCCTCCAGAGTGCTTTTGAAATCATTTATTGCATTATTCATTATTGATTGACTCTTTTTTATTTCTTCTAGGTCCTTGTTAAACTTTTCTAACATCTTCTCAATCCTTGTCTCCAGACTATTTATCTGTAACTCCATTTTGTTTTCAAGATTTTGGATCATTTTTACTATCATTATTCTGAATTCTTTTTCAGGTAGACTGCCTATCTCTTCATCTTTTGTTTGGTTTGGTGGACTTTTATCATGTCCCTTTACCTGCTGAATATTTCTCTGTCTTTTCATCTTGTTTAGGTTGCTGTGTTTGGGGTGGCCTTTCTGTATGCTGGAAGTTTTTGTGGTTCCTCTTTATTGTGGAGGTTCCCCCCTGTGGGTGGGGTTCAATGAGTGGTTTTCAAGGCTTTCTTGTTAGGGAAGCTTGTGTCGGTGTTCTGGTGGGTGGAGCTGTATCTCTTCTCTCTGGAGTGCAATGAAGTGTCCAGTAGTGAGTTTTGAGGTGTCTATGGGTTTGGTGTGACTTTTGGCTGCCTGTATTTTTGTGCTTGGGTTTATGTTCCTGTGTTGTTGGAGAATTAGCTTGGTATGTCTTGCTCTGAAACTTGTTGGCTCTTGGGCGGAGCTTGGTTTCAGTGTAGGTATGGAAGCTTTTGGATGAGCTCTTGTCGATTAATGTTCCCTGGAGTCAGGAGTTTCTTGGCATTCTCAGTTTTGGATTTAAGCCTCCTGCCTCTAGCTTTCAGTCTTATTCTTACAGTAGCCTCAAGACTTCTCCATCCATACAGCACCAATGATAAAACATCTAGGGTAAAGGTGAAAAGATTCTCCACAGTGAGGGATACCCAGAGAGGTTCGCAGAGTTACATAGAGAGGAGAAGAGGGAGGAGGGTGATAGATGTGACCAGGAGGAGAAGAGGGGAAGTCAAAGGGGAGAGAGCAGTCTAGCCAGTAATCAATTCCCTATTTGCTTTCCACTATCTGGGATACTCAGAGAGTTCATGGAGTTACATAGAGAAGAGAAGAGGGAGGAAGGAAATAGGGGTGACCAGGAGGAGAGGAGGGGGAGTCAAAAGGAGAGAGACCAATGTAGCCAGTGATCAGTTCCCTAAGTGTTCTCCACAGCCTGGAACACACAAAGAGATTCACAGAGTTAAGCAGAGAAGAGAAGGAGGAGGGAGGAGATAGAAGTGACCTGGGGGAGAAAAAGGAGAGTCTAAAGGGGAGAGAGCTATCAAGCCAGTAATCACACTCATGAGTAAAAATGAGTACTGAAGGTTGGATTCTTAAAGCTGCAAAATTGATAACAAATACCAAAAAACAAAGATTAAAAATCTAGAGTAGAGGTTAGACTCTCAAAAATACAATGCTAACAAAACAAAACAAAATTGCAAAAGTTATAAATATATATATATATATGAAATTTGCTTTAAAAATAGGGTCCATTTTTTTTGCAAGGTAATAGGTTTTAAAAATGAAAATTATAGGAGTAATAAAAAGCCTAAAATTTTTTTAAATGTTAAAATGATAATAGTAAACTATATCTAGGAATTTCTTAGGAGCTGTTGAGGGCAATGTGGGTCAGTTCAGTTTCAGATAGTTCCTGTTCCAGGTTATACTTCTTCTCAAGGTCTATAGGTCCCTTCCAATGTAGCCAGTGCTAACTACAGGGTTTTAATCTGTTGCACCTGTCATTTCCAAAGCGGTTCCCTCTTCGTTTATTTTGGCTTCCCTGTTTGCAAGTCTCTTTGGTATCTAACTTTCACTCTGACACAAGGGGGTGAAGGTGATCATTTATTTAGGCTAACTTGTTCAATTGTGCTGCGGGAAGGGAGGAACACTGCAAGCTAATATGACCGGTGCATGTGGTGAGTGCTCACAGTGTCTGGGCCACACTGGGTTTGCCCCTGCTCATGGCATGTATGCTTTCCTGGTCTGTACTGCTCAGGCTCCAGGTTGCTCTGCAGGGGAACTGGCTAAGGCAGGCCCTGGGTTGTGTGCACTTCCCAGGTCTAAGCCATTCAGGTTCTTGGGTACTCCACAAAAGCACAGACTCGGTTGGGCCTGCGTTTTGTGCCCTTCCTAGGTCCAAGCAGCTCAGGAAACCAGGTGCTTGGTGAGTGCACGCTCCCCAGGTAGGGAGGTGTGTCTTATCACTCCCCCATCGCAGCCTCCCAGCCGCTTGGTTTCCTGGGTGTGCAGCAGGAGTGCCATCTCAGGTCTGCCGTGTGTCTCCTCTGGGGAGCTGATCTCCAGCTGTGACCCTCCTGGAAGATGTCAACTGTCCAGGATCCCAGGAAGACTTGGTTAGCAACTGGGAACTTGCTTGCAGTTTGGTGGAGGATGCCATCTCTGGGGCCAAGTTTGCCCCTTGCCTTCTAGCTCTGGCTGTCGCTCACCTGCCTCCCTGTCTCTGGCGGGGGATGTCTGCTGCTGGCTAGCTCTCCTCTGGTATTCACTCAGTCCTTTGTTCTATGAGCAGGCCCGCAGTGCCCTAGGTTAGAGATTTTCATGAGAAAGTTCTCTCTCTCTCTCTCTCTCTTTCCTTTTTTTTTCTTTTTCTTCTCTCTCTGGCTACCCCACGGTTTGGGTTGCTATCTCACATTAGCTCCCTCAGATTGCCCTCTAAGGCCGGGTCCCTACCCTAAGCAATGCAGCTCATGCCTCCTTGTTCAGCCCCGCTTGCTGGTGGCGGACACAAGCGTCTGGGCTACTTCTCCTCTGGGAGTTTCAGTTAGGCGTGTAATCTGTGGATTTATTTATTTTTTCCTCCTAGTTATATTGCCCTCTGAGATTCCAAAACTCCCCACAGACCTGCCGGTGAGAGGGTTTCCTGGTATTTGGAAACCTCTCTTTTACGACTCCCTCCCTGGGATGGGTCTCTGTCCCTAACTCTTTTGTCTCTCTTTTTATCTTTTATATTTTGTCCTACCTCCTTTCGAAGACAATGGGCTGCCTTTCTGGATGCCTGGTATCCTCCGCCAGCATTCAGAAGTTGTTTTGTGGTATTTGCTCAGTGTTCAAATGATCTTTTGATGAATTTGTGGGGAAGAAAGTGGTCTCTCCATCCTATTCCTCTGCCATCTTAGGACCACCCCTTAAAAGAATAATTTTTTTAAAACACCATACTTTCCATTATCTCTTTATGGTTTTACCCTAACTGACCAAGTACTGAAAATTATCATGATCAAAAAAGTACCAAACCATAAGATGTGAGAGCATCAAGTCATCAAATGTCATACATTCATGTATTCACTCAGCAAATATTTTAAGCAGCGACTATATGTACAGAACACATACTGTGTGACTGTCACTGTCTTAGAAGCAATCAAGAAAGTCAATGTCTCTGTCCTTTTATATAGCTTATCATCTAGTGGGAGAATCAGTCAACACACTTATTTTTGTGAGGATAATTTTTTTTCATATTATATGTCATTTGAGTGCTCTCTTTCCTTCTAAAGTTTTGACCAAGATGGTTTAACAATAGCTCCAAGAACAGTGTCTTCTATATAGGTAACATTGTAGACTAGCAGAGGCAGAAGAAACCTAAGAGATCTCCAATTCAACCTACATCCAATGCAAGAATTTCTCTGATAGCATTATCATAATAAGTTTTAGCTTCTACTTGGCCAAGTTCAATAACAAAGGACCTAACTAGAAGACCATAGATCACCCTGAAAAGAATGTGTTTTACATTATTGTGAGATCAGTTTGTAAGTTTATTCACTATGTCAACAAATATTCATTGAGTTTTATAATAAGAAATAGCCCAGTCTTTCATTTTAAGAATGAATAACAGAGGCTGAGAGTTTATATGATTTTCTCTAGTTTCTAGGGATAAGAGAACAACAAATCAAGGACAAGAATAGGGTTGTTGTAAACCGAGTTCACCATACTTTTCACTCTCAGGTGATAATTTCCCCAGAATATTAAGGAAAAAGAAAAATATACCTCCACAAAGTAGTAGACCTAAAAGTACTTTCTTGTTACTTTATAGCTAAAGTCTTTATAATTTTCAGTGTTATCATTTTAAGATTCCTGTAAGAGGTAAAATAACAAAATATAAGAGGCCCATGTTGGGCTTCCCTGATAACTTAGTTGGTAAAGAATCTGCCTGCAATGCAGGAGACCCCAGGTTGATTCCTAGATCAGGAAGATCCACTGGAGAAGGGATAGGCTACCCACTCCAGTATTCTTGGGCTTCCCTGTGGTTCAGCTGGTAAAGAATCTGCCTGGGGAGACCTGGGTTCAATCCCTGGGTTGGAAAGATTCCCTAGAGAAGGGAAAGGTAGGCTATGAGAATTCTATGGTCTGTGGTGTTGCAAAGAGTTGGTAGCTACTTAAAATATTTGCTGAGTGAATACATGAATGTACGACATTTGATGACTTGATGCTCTCAGATCTTATGGTTTGGTACTTTTTTGATCATGATAATTTTCAGTACTTGGTCAGTTTGGGTAGAACCATAAAGAGGTAACAGAAAGTATGGTGTTTTTAAAAAATTATTCTTTCACTTTCACTTTTCAATAGGCCTATGTTACATACTAGGAGAAATCTATCATGATGCATAGCCAAGGTACATATTTAGGTTTAGAAGCATTTTTGTTTTCTAGATTCTAGTGTTTTAATCATGTATGTGTGCTTAGTCTCAGCCATGTCTGACTCTTTGCCACCCCATGGACAGTAGCATGCCAAGCTCTTCTGCCCATGGGATTCTTCAGGCAAGAATACTGAAGTGGGCAGTCATTCCCATCCCCTTCTCTAGGGGATCTTTCCTATCCAGGGATTGAACCCATGTTCTTGCATTGAAGGCAGATTCTTTACAGTCTGAGCAACCAGGGAAGACTGCTATAATCATAAATATGACAGTTAACAAGAATTTGATAATAAAAGTTGTATGGGAAAAAAATTGTGTGTTTTCATCTGTGTTTTAAAATGTGTCTCTTTGACAATTTGATCTCCTAACATGCCTATCAAAATAGTTAAGCACTTAATTCTTATCTTAGAGCACTGGCACTAATATGATTATTTCACTTTTAATAATCAGGCAAGAGAAATTAAGAACTCAGGGAAGGAGCATAAAATTTGTATAAGGACAACACCCACCAATCCTCCACAATGTGTTTAATTATTCTAGTCAGTCAATGTCTGAGGTGTGTGGACAGTGAATGGAGCTGTTTTTAGCACTGTAGGGTGACAGCTTAGCTTTAGAATCAAAAGCAGAAATAGATACGTACTTTCCTGATAGGAAACAAAATGAGAGAGTGATCACCATATTATTTCAGTCATCCTGATGAGCTGCTCACACCTGAGAAGCAGGTAGTCAAAGCGCTGATGGATAATATGTGATATGTTTATTATCTATTTGATACAATTGTATTGTGACAAGTACAGAATATTGTTGAATCATGCAAAATAATTCCATGGGTAAAACCTGAACTTTTTGTTATGCTACATTCACCTTAAACATAGATCTGAAATGCTATTCAGTAATTATTATGCTGCACAACATTAATGAATTGACACTGAATCCTATTAGACGATTGGATTTATTTTAATATAAATTTATTTATTTTAATTGGAGGTTTATTACTTTACAATATTGTATCGGTTTTGCCATACATCAACATGAATCCACCATGGGTATACACGTGTTCCCCATCGTGAATCCCCCTCCCTTTTCCCTCCTCATACCATCCCCCTGGGTCATCCCAGTGCACCAGCTCCAGGCATCCAGTATCATGCATCAAAACTGGACTGGTGATATGTTTCATTTATGATATTATACATGTTTCAATGCCATTCTCCCAAATCATCCTACCCTCTCCCACAGAGTCCAAAAGACTGTTCTATACATCTGTGTCTCTTTTGCTGTCTTGCGTACAGGTTTATCATTACCATCATTCTAAATTCCATATATATGTGTTAGTATACTGTATTGGTGTTTTTCTTTCTGGCTTACTTCACTCTGTATAATAGGCTCCAGTGTCATCCACCTCATTAGAACTGATTCAAATGTATTCTTTTTAATAGCTGAGTAATACTCCATTGTGTATATGTACCACTGCTTTCTTATCCATTCATCTGCTGATGGACATCTAGGTTGCTTCCATGTCCTGGCCATTATAAACAGTGCTGTGATGAACACTGGGGTACACATGTATCTTTCAATTCTGGTTTCCTTGGTGTATATGCCCAGCAGTGGGATTGCTGGGTCATAAGGCAGCTCTATTTCCAGTTTTTTAAGGAATCTTCACACTGTTCTTCATAGTGGCTGTACTAATTTGCATTCCCACCAACAGTGTAAGAGGGTTCCCTTTTCTCCACAGCCTCTCCAACATTTATTGCTTGTAGACTTTTGGATTGCAGCCATTCTGACTGGTGTGAAATGGTACCTCATTGTGGTTTTTGATTTGCATTTTTCTGATAATGAGTGATATTGAGCATCTTTTCATGTGTTTGTTAGCCATCTGTATGTCTTCTTTGGAGAAATGTCTGTTTAGTTCTTTGGCCCACTTTTTGATTGGGTCATTTATTTTTCTGGAATTGAGCTGCAGGAGTTGCTTGTATATTTTTGAGATTAGTTCTTTGTCAGCTGCTTCATTTGTTATTTCCCCTTGCTTATAGTTTCCTTTGTTGTGCAGAAGCTTTTAATTTTAACTAGGTCCCAATTTTTTATTTTTGCTTTTATTTCCAGTATTCTGGGAGGTGGATCATAGAGGATCCTGCTGTGATTTATGTCAGAGAGTGTTTTGCCTATGTTCTCTAGGAGTTTTATAGTTCTGGTCTTAAGTTTAGATCTTTAATCCATTTTGAGTTTATTTTTGTGTATGGTGTTAAAAAGTGTTCTAGTTTCATTCTTTTACAAGTGGTTGACCATTTTCCAAATACCACTTGTTAAAGAGATTGTCTTTTCTCCATTATATATTCTTGCCTTCTTTGTCAAAGATAAGGTGTCCATAGGTGTGTGGATTTATCTCTGGGCTTTCTATTTTGTTCCATTGATCTACATTTCTGTCTTTGTGCCAGTACCATACTGTCTTGATGACTGTGGCTTTGAATTTCTCTCTTCTTATAAGGACATCAGTCATCACATCCAGACTCATCCTAACACAGTACAGTTGATTACATTTATAAGTTGATTACATTTATAAGACCCTATTTCAACTTAGGTCACATTCTTAGGTTCTAGGCAGATATGAATTTTGGTGAGATGTTATTCAACTCAATATATACCCCATTCTCCATTCTGTCCAAGCTAACTCCTAGTCTTTCTTCAGATTCAGGCTGATTGTCACTTCCATGACTGGGTCCATTTTTCCTATTTATACAGATTCATAACATGGTATACTCTTTGTACCACTTATCTCAGGACAATATTATAGTTATGTATGTGCTTCTTTTCTTGATGTCCATCTTACCAAACTCAACTAGCTGTAGGCTTAAATGGTACAAATCATTTCTCTTATTTTTTACTCACTGCAGTGTCTGAACTGGACTATACGTACTGAACTATAGTACAGTCTGAACTGAACCATATGTTTTAGGAACTGTGCTAGATTCTAGGGATACTACAGTGAGTAAAAAATAAGAGAAATGATTTGTGCCATATGTACAAAGAATAAAATGTTAATAAGTAAACAAATAGCTCAGATTCTGAAATAAAGAGCAAAAGAGGGATGGTGGAAGATAATGATAATGACTCTGTGGAAACAGTCTGTCCTCACCTGGAATAAAAAGGAGCCCCATTCACAATTCTACCACTAAAGAGTCTGCTGTACATTGAGGTTCAACTTTGGTGAGGGAAGTTGGAAAACTGATGATTGGAGACATGAAGACTCCTAAGGGAGGAATGGAGAAAAGGACAGAAGGAAAAAAATATTGGAAGAAGCAATTCACTGCTGAGGTGAATTGGACTGCCCTTTAAAGTGAAAGCAACAGTAAGTTAAGGATAAGTAACACAGGCCCTGACTGCATGACAGTAAGGATGGGTTAATGCCTATCTACAATCAAAATTAGATTACAAGTTTCTTTTCCCAAGCAGCAGAAAGCTGCACATTATTAGCCCCACAGAGATTTCCAACTGTAGCAAAGTATACTTCATTTGGAAGTCTCTATTTTGTCAGTGTGAAATAAAAAAAGGAGGAAAAAGAAAGGTTGGTGAAATGAAACCAGAATAGAAGAGGAACAAAGGGAATTTTCAGTGTCAGCGTTAGCAGACAGAAGGCACTATCCACAGGTGGCTTCTCTAATTAGAGACTTAAAAATATGATCCAACCAAGAAACAAGTGCAAAGAAACAACATCTGAAGAAAACGGAGGAAATAGATAACCAAATGGAACTGAGATGAAGGAAACTGATGATGAACCAAAAAAAAAAAAAAGAAAAAAAAAAGTTTTCTAAATCCACCCACTAGCCAAGCTGTGTCTGTTTCAAACCCATGGAATTTTTGCAAAAGTTCAAACTTCTATGCTTTTATAGCTTTAAGTGTGATGTCATTCTTCTTAGTACAAATAGAAGAGCATGGGAGGTCACCTAACTCCTTTCTTGGTGGAACTTAGTAGGGAGGGGCAGCAGTGGATGTTGGTTCAAATATGAGTTCTGAGTCCTTCAGAATTCAGAAGCCCTTGCAAACCAGGTAGGACTTGAAAATACTAAATAAATTCACTTTAAGTTTCTATTCTTTTTTACATTTTAAACTTCTGAAAAAAATTCAGTTGGAATCCTCCCAGTCTATGGTTGTTTGCATGTTCTCAATGAAGAAACACTGATAAAGAGCATTTCTTTATCACAAAAAGACAACCTTTTAACAGTTGTCTTTATGACCACTGATAATTGCTGCTCTATTATTGGCAAATTTTGGGGACATTCGATACTGCACAAAGTGTTAAAATAGCACAGTTCTTGTCCTTAGGAGTTGTGATGTAAATGAATGTTACACACCTGTGCCCAAATCTCTACTCTGAAATGATTTGGGGAGTTAGTTTAAGCTTTAAGAAGGCTCAGAAATAGTTGAATAAAATATTCCTAACACTGCTAAAGAGGGACAGCAGTTATTTTTGCTACTCAGATTTTGGAAATGCTTTGATTTGGGTTTTGTATTGACATGCAATTTTAAATTTATTTTATACCAGCTCAATGGTTCTCAGATATTGTCATATTTAGCACCACTCAATTAGAAAACATTTTTCTGAGTCAGAACACCTAGAACCATGTTTTAAAATCTTTAGTACTATAGGTAGCTTGCTGTTCAAACATTCCATGTTGCATTTATGTGGATTAATGGTTCATTAACTTGTTCTTTTACTAAGCTCACATGATTCAAAACTATTAGTTAGAGGTCAGTGCTGTGTATTGGAAAGGCATGGTTTTGGACATCAGAGAGAAGTGACTACAAACACAAAGTCTGCATTTTTACTAGTTGTATAAACCTCAGTTGCCTTTTTCTGAAAGATGCTTTAGCATCATTCAAACATTATTGAGAATACACTATTATGAAATAGATTAATGTAAAATAATCAATAAATTTGTTGCCTTCTCTCCTGTTTCTAAGTAGTCAACCTATAGTTCTTCAAACACTGCTCAATAATTATTTGTTGATGATATCACAGGATTACAGATAAGCATCATACTGGCAGTAGGATTCCTACTGCAGTCTGTTTCCACTTGTCCTTCAGTTGCCCTGATAATAACTGTCATTGTTTTTCCCATTGGCACATATTTATTGGCTTTTGCATAAGGGAAATATTCTAAACAACTATTCTCTGATTTTTACTGACAATTTCATATCTTGCTTTTGAAGCATTGTGCCTTTCTGGCCCTAAGTGTCAGGAGTTAGAGTCTAAAATAAAATCTAGAAGAAATACTCTACAGCTAAGTCGCTTCAGTCGTGTCTGACTCTGTGCGACCCAATGGACAGCAGCCCATCAGGCTCCCCCATCGCTGGATTTTCCAGGCAAGAGTACTGGAGTGGGGTGCCATTGCCTTCTCCGAAGAAATACTCTAGCCACCAAAAATTATTGAATGAAAAACTAGTCTGCTTTAATTGTTATTTGCTTGGAACTTTCTTTACCCCAGGCTTCAAGAAATAAATAGAAGGAGTGAAACTAAAATAGAAAAAGAGAATATCCAAACACAGCTTCAAGCAGAGAAATTGATCAGGTTAATCTACAGAGATAATGATACATTAGCTTCTTAGAAAAGGAAAAAGAAGCATCTTACTATGCTAGTTATGAAGAACGGAAGTCACTGAAGAGCTAAAAAGCTGCAGTGATGTACATATGAGAAAGGGCTAACCTACTAAATCACTAATCAGCCTTAATAAAAAAGAATCTGATAGAAAGGTTAAGAAAACAGGATAACATTTAAATATTAGAAATAGTTCTAATAATTAACCTTAACAAAGGAAAAGACAATATATCATCAAAGTATACATACAGCAAATGAAATGGGGTAAAATGGAAACAGAAAGAAGGAAAATGTCTAAAGTATACCACAAATGTCACAGAAAATTGATCTTATAGTCAATTTCAGTAGCTCATCAGCAAATGAAAAAGTGAAACTGTTAGTCACTCAGCTGAGTCCCACTCTTTTCGACCTCATGAATTGTAGCCCACCAGGCTCTTCAGTCCATGGAATTCTCCAGGCAAAAATACTGCAATGAGTAATCTTTCCCTTCTCCAGGGCATCTTCCCAACATAGGGATCAAACCCAGGTCTCCTTCATTACATTACCAGCTCAGCCAAAAGGAAAGCCCTAAAATATATGGAACGCTTCACAAATTTTCATGTCATGTTCCTGACCTTCATAGAAAAAATGTATTTTGTGGGCTTCAAGAATGGAAATTGACTAAAATATTGTAACCAATCTACCCTCTAAGGGAGCTATCAATTTTAAAATCCAAGAACCTTGAGTCATAGAATAAGTATGGCTTCAGGACTATAATGGATTCCCTAGTGGCTCAGTGGAAAGAATCTGCCTGGAATGCAAGAGACTTAGGTTCGATCCCTGAGTTGGGAAGACCCCTGGAGAAGGAAATGGCAACCCATTCCAGTTTTCTTGCTGGAAAATCCCATGGACAGAGGAACCTGGGGGGCTACAGTCCACAGTTTAACACTCTTCCTGAAGCCCTAGAAAAATTAAAATAATAGTAAAAGGGAAGAAGCAAACCCAATAAAAGTCAACATGAATGGACTTGAGAAGCAATCTTACCAGACTTTTCGAAGAATATTTTCTAATAACTAGGTTCTTCATTATTTGAAACTTAATAAGATAGTGGACTAATTATTAATATCACAATTATAGAATTTCACCACCTTTGATCAGTTCTAGGTGGAAGTTCTAGGGCGGCACCTCTTCCCTCTTGACCATAAACCATTGTAAAGAAATCCATGAATTTGTCTCCAGGATTATGGATCTCAGTAGAGAAATATTATTCAATCATTTCCTATTTAAGAATGATGTCTCAAAAATCACTTCTTTGTGTATGTAATTATCATTATTTATCTTTTGCCTTTGAGCATATTTGTGGGGCTGGTCTTTCCAATATTATGTTTTTTGAATTTCTATTTCCTTGAATTTCTGTGTTACAAATTACATGCAATATCAACTGTCCAGCCTGTGGTTTATTTGTGATTTATCCATGAGTTCTTAGGGATTAATGGCTTATTTTTTCTCTTGTCTCCTGAAGTATCCACAATTCTTCTTCACTGATCCCTATATGTTTGCCAAACACTTGCTTATTGCCACTTCTGCAACACTCAGATGTTCATTACTTAACCTGTGAAAATGTTTGCATTACTTCACTAGTTATATTCATCTATACTATTTTATCTTAAGAAATGGTGAAGAAAAAATATGAGAAATAATTTAATACATCAAAACAATCACATCATCTAAAATGAGGTTCAGGACATTTTAGTTTTAAATGTCTTTTTTTAATCCATTGGAAATTAGAAACAGGTGTAATATGAATGAAGCCAATTTAGTTATTAACTCAGTATCCTCTGACACAAATGCTAGCTATCAACAAATCTTACAATGCAAGTCATATGTTACGATCTCTACAGAAAGAACCATTATGAAATTGACTGACTACATGAAGAATATCACAATAGCTTTACAGAGATATTTGAAATGCCATTTACTTATTTATAGAGTTCAATATTTTGAAAAGTAAAATTCATCACCTAATTGTAATCATGGATTCATAGATAATTTCTAGAATTTTGAACAATAGCTAAGTGCTTCCTATGTGCTGTGAACTCTTGTAAGATCCAAGGATTCAGCAATAGAGAAGATGCACATAGTTATTACTCTCAAGACCTTACTTTCTAGAAAGGAAACAAATAATGTATAAGTAAATAATTGGACAAGGAAATTTCAGAGACTGGTAAATATTAATTAATTAATTCAATGAAGATTTGCTAACCTTCAAATATTCACTAGGTGCTAGATGCTAGGACCGTAGCTGTAACGGAAAAAAATGTCCCGCTCTATTCTCAAATTTTTATTTAGCAAGAGAGGCAGATGATAAATGTCATGATTTTATGTCTATATTCATATTATGTGTATATTAGGTAGTAATGAGTGTTTTTAAAATGAAAATGAAATAGGAGGTTCTGATTTAGAGACTTGAGAAAAGTAAGAGAGAGGTTTTTATACATATGGCAGCAAAGAAAAAGTGAAATTTGATGTGAGACCTGCTGAAAGTGAGACAGAGTGCCCTGAGAGTATCTGGGAGTAAAGAGTTCCTGTCAAGTACAAAGAAATCTATATTTTCTATTATCTGTTGTTCAACATTAGGAAATCAAATAGTCAACCAGCATAGGTTATTTTTTTACCACCCATTTATTGGTAAATTAATTTTGTTGGGAATCTATGTAATGGAACGTAAAAATGGGCATCTTCCTTAACTTCCATTGTGAATATTTCAAGGGTGTCTGGTACATCAATAGCAAGTTGAGTGTGAACCCAAACTCGATATCATAATTTATCTGAAACAAAAGAGTTGCTCTGTGTCCCTTCACTCACATTTAGAATGTACAAGGTTCTTGAGAGAGAAGAGCATGTGAGACATCTTCCTGAGATAGGAAGAGCCTTTGTTATTCCAAGGAATTTCTTCAGTTACCTGGGAAATTTTTGTTTGTTTAAAATTTTAATTTACACTTTTTTAATATATACAAACAGTATTGATTTTATTATATTAACCTTATATTCTAGGCCTTTTGTAGACTTCTTGGGATTTTTAATGTAGATGATTTTATTGTCTATAAATGAAGAGATTTTAGCCCACTACTTAGAAGTTTTTAAGTGTTTTTCATGCTTTTTTTCTTGCTTTATTACCTGGCTAGGACCATCATTATTATGTGGAATAGCTGTTTGCTTTAAGAACATTTTGTCTCTAAGATCATAAGAGATATTAGCCTGTACTTCTCCCTATTCTTTTGATAAATGTCTGTCTGCTTTTATTTCAGGGTAATTTGAATTTTAAAAATGAGTTGAAAAATATTTTCTCTTTTCTGGTAGTATTAGTGTAGAAATTGTATTGTTTCTTCCTTGAATATTTTGTAGAATTCACAAGTTATGAAATCTAGGTTGTTTAATTTGTGTAATGGCTTTAAACTTTTTGTAAAATTATTAACCAAAAGCAATCTCACCCTGAAAGGGCTGAGATGGGGGTCTTTTGACATTTCAACTTTTTTTTTTTTTCTATATACCACTAGAGAAAGCTGGCAGTAAAATCAGAGAGATTAAGTGAAACCTTATTTTGACTGGTGTTTAGGTGCTTCTGAAAAAGGAAATAGTAACTTCTTTATAGGAAATCGATTTTTAAAATTGCTTGAAATCATCAGTTCAGTTCAGTTCAGTCACTCAGTTGTGTCCGACTCTTTGCGACCCCATGAAGCACAGCACGCCAGACCTCCCTGTCCATCACCAACTCCCGGAATTCACTCAAATTCATGTCCATTGAGTCAGTGATGCCATCCAGCCATCTCATCCTCTGTTGTCCCCTTCTCCTGCCCCCAATCCCTCCAGCATCAGGGTCTTTTCCAATGAGTCAACTCTTCACATGAGGTGGCCAAAGTACTGGAGCTTCAGCTTTAGCATCATTTCTTCCAAAGAAATCCCAGGGTTGATATCCTTCTGAATGGACTGGTTGGATCTCCTTGCAGTCCAAGGGACTCTCAAGAGTCTTCGCCAACACCACAGTTCAAACGCATCAACTCTTCGGTGCTCAGCCTTCTTCACAGTCCAACTTTCACATCCACACATGACTCCTGGAAAAACCATAGCCTTGACTAGACGGACCTTAGTAGGTAATGTCTCTGCTTTTGAATATACTATCTAGGTTCGTCATAACTTTTCTTCCAAGGAGTAAGCATCTTTTAATTTCATGGCTGCAGTCACTGTCTGCAGTGATTTTTGGAGCCACAAAAAATAAAGTCTGACACTGTTTCCACTCTTTCTCTATTTATTTCCCTTGAAATCATATCAAAGTTAAAATTGCAACTGATGCTGGCTCAGGCTTTCCCTTTGCTCCTCCCTGTTTTTTCTAAAAGGGCTTCCCAGGTGTCACTAGTTGTAAAGAACCCATCTGCCAATACAGGAGACATAAGATACTTGGGTTTGATCCCTGGGTCAGGAAAATCCCCTGGGGAAGGGCATGGCAATCCACTTCAGTATTCTTACCTAGAGAATCCCATGGGCAGAGGACCCTGGTGGTCTACAGGGTTGCAAAGAGTCTGTTCATGACTGAAGCTACTTAACACACACACATGCACATTTTTCTAAATGCCCACCACAGTGATCTTCTTGCTGTCTCTTTCTCTCTCTCTGAACTTCCTCTTATAACACCAAAATTGATTTTCTGGAGAAGGCAACAATAATTCTAAAAACCAATAAAATGTGTTTGATTATTATGACCATTTTGAAAAGAATTTTTTTTTCCTTTTTTTAAGTTCTGCTCTTAAGGGAACCAAAGCTTTTCAGGAGGAACTTTCATTACCTTTGTGTGCATTAGCTATAAGTGTTCCGCCTGATCTTAGGTGTCTTGCCTATGTCTTGAAAGTTTGGTGCATTGACTAGTTAGAAAAATTTTCTGTGGTCTCTGCCATCTGAAAGGTATATATATTAATGTATTTAATGTTCAGTCTATTACCTCTTTATCTATCCAAGCTAGCCTCAGAGAAATTTGTTATAACAGATCCAAGTCCATTAGGGGGCTTTATCATCTCAATTGACTTTGTGTCTGTTTATACAATGTAAATTTTATTTTCTGAACTTTTTTTGGGGGGAGTACACTTTCTAGCAGAGAAGGCAATGGCACCCCACTCCAGTACTTTTGCCTGGAAAATCCCAGGCTGCAGTCCGTGGGGTCGCTAGAGTCAGACATGACTGAGCGACTTCACTTTCACTTTTCACTTTCATGCACTGGAGAAGGAAATGGCAACCCACTCCAGTGTTCTTGCCTGGAGAATCCCAGGGACAGGGAAGCCTGATGGGCTGCTGTCTATGGGGTCGCACAGAGTCGGACACGATTGAAGCGACTTAGCAGCAGCAGCAGCAGCACACTTTCTAGATCTTATGAATCTACATCCTTTGTTCTCTCACATGGAGACCCCTCTTACATCTTTGAGTTTGAGTAGCTATTAAGATCTTACTTATCAATGGTCAGATGATGGATTCTTTAAAGAGGAAAATCTTCTAAATTGGTAATTTTTAAAAAGCTCTCATCATAAACAGCTATGGTCTTTCCAGTACTCAGGTATGGATATGAGAGTTGGGCCATATAGAAGGCAGAGCACCAAAGAATTGATGATTTTGAACCGCAATGCTGGAGAAAGTTCTTGAGAGTCCCTTGAACAGCAAGGAGTTCAAACAAGTCAATATTAAAGGAAATCAAACCTGAATATTCCTTGGGAGGACTGATTGTGAAGCTGAATCTCCAGTACTTTGGCCACCTGATGCAAAGAGCTGACTCATTGGAAAAGACCCTGATGCTAGGAAAATTGAAGGCAGAAGGAGAAGAGGATGACAGAGAATGAGATGTTTAAATGGCATCACCGATTCAATGGAATGAACTTGGGCAAACTCTGGGAGATGGTGAGGGACAGGGAAGTCTGGTGTGGTACAGTCCCATGGGATCACAAAGAATGGGACATGACATGGCAACTGCACAACAACAGCAATGGAAAGACTGAGTTGGGAGCGAGAACTGGGAACAGGGACCATGGTAATTTGGTTTCTATTGCTGCTTGAATAAGCACTGAGAATGACCACCACTACCCCATGGGGACCACCTAGGCCTTGGGTCTATCTCTGCTTAGCTATGACAGTATCTTTTTTCAGGTTCTGGCTGGCTCAGATCCTGTGCCAAGCTGTGGTGTTGAGTGAGAAGGGCCTGGGTGTTTGACCCACTCAGATTGGGAAATGCAACAAGATGGTAGCTGCTAGTGCAAAGCTTTCTCCACCCTGATTTTGTTGTCAACCTAGCACATGTGCCCTCTTCTAGAGTAGAGTCTAGGCTTCTCCAGCCTTTATATCTGTCCCAGTAGTTTTTCCATCAGGCAAGGGGACTTGTCTCCTCAACATAGGACCCCAGAAGTGAGACAGTCAAGTCTGTGCCTGAATTTCATCACTCTCCAGGATGAGGGTCCACCCATGAGGACCTTCTCTTCCTTTCAGATCTCTCCTAGGGGTGCAGGTCCTGATCTGACACCTTTTCTTTTTTCTTTTTTTTCTCATTCTGCTCAGTTCTGTGGATATCTTCCTTGAAGTTTTGGTTGTATAGGAGCTATTCTTCTAGTTTCCAGTTAGTTTTCTGTGAGTATTGTTCCACATATAAATATATTTTTGATGTGTTTTTTTTGGGGGGGTGAGATGAGCTCCAAGTCCTCTTTCCTGGCCATCTTGATCTGATCTCCTACAGCTTATAATCTTTGTTTTTCAGATGCAAGGAAACCTTTCCCCTTATGCTAATTGTGACTTATAAAACATTGTACAGGAGACAGAGATCAAGACCATCCCCATGGAAAAGAAATGCAAAACAGCAAAATGGCTGTCTGGGGAAGCCTTACAAATAGCTGTGAAAAGAAGATAGCAAAAAGCAAAGGAGAAAAGGAAAGATACAAGCATCTGAATGCAGAGTTCAAAAGAATAGCAGGAAGAGATAAGAAAGCCTTCTTTAGCAATCAATGCAAAGAAATAGAGGACAATAACAGAATGGGAAAGAGTAGAGACTCTTCAAGAAACTTAGAGATACGAAGGGAACATTTCATGCAAAGATGGGCTCGATAAAGGACAGAAATGGTCTGGACCTAACAGAAGCAGAAGATATTAAGAAGAGGTGGCAAGAATACACAGAAGAACTGTACAAAAAAAGATCATCATGACCCAGATAATCACGATGGTGTGATCATTCATCCAGAGCCAGACATCCTGGAATGTGAAGTCAAGTGTGCCTTAGAAAGCATCACTACAAACAAAGCTAGTGGAGGTGATAGAATTCCAGTTGAGCTATTTCAAACCCTGAAAGATGATGCTGTGAAAGTGCTGCACTCAATATGCCAGCAAATTTGGAAAACTCAGCAGTGGCCACAGGACTGGAAAAGGTCAGTTTTCATTCCAATCCCAAAGAAAGGCAATGCCAAAGAATGTTCAAACTACCACACAATTGCACTCATCTCACAGGTACTAGTAAAGTACATGCTCATTACTAGTAAAGTAATGCTCAAAATTCTCCAAGCCAGGCTTCAGTGAACCTTGAACTTCCAGATGTTCAAGCTGGTTTTAGAAAAGGCAGAGGAACCAGAGATCAAATTGCCAACATCCACTGGATCATGGAAAAAGCAAGAGAGTTTCAGAAAAAAACATCTATTCTGCTTTAGTGACTATGCCAAAGCCTTTGACTGTGTAGATCACAATCAACTGTGGAAAATTCTGCAAGAGATGGGAATACCAGACCACCTGACCTGTCTCTTGAGAAATCTATATGCAGGCCAGCAAGCAACAGTTAGAACTGGACACGGAACAACAGACTGGTTCCAAATAGGAAAAGGAGTACGTCAAGGCTATATATTGTCACCCTGCTTATTTAACTTATATGAATAGTACATCATGAAAACGCTGGACTGGAAGAAGCACAAGCTGGAATCCAGATTGCCGGGAGAAATATCAATCACCTCAGATATGCAGATGACACCACCCTTATGGCAGAAAGTGAAGAGGAACTAAAAAGCCTCTTGATGAAAGTAAAAGAGGAGAGTGAAAAAGTTGGCTTAAAGCTCAACATTCAGAAAATGAAGATCATGGCATCTGGCCCCATCACTTAATGGGAAATAGATGGGGAAACAATGGAAACAATGTCAGACTTTAATTTTTTGAGCTCCAAAATCACTGCAGATGGTGATTGCAGCCATGAAATTAAAAGATGCTTACTCCTTGGAAGAAAAGTTATGGCCAACCTAGATAGTATATTCAAAAGCACAGACTTTACTTTGCCGACTAAGGTCCATCTAGTCAAGGCTATGGCTTTTCCAGTAGTCATGTATGGATGTGAGAGTTGGACTGTGAAGAAGGCTGAGCACCGAAGGGTTGATGTGTTTGAACTGTGGTGTTGGGGAAGACTCTTGAGAGTCCCTTGTACTGCAAGGAGATCCAACCAGTCCATTCAGAAGGATATCAACCCTGGGATTTCTTTGGAAGGAATGATGCTGAAGCTGAAACTCCAGTACTTTGGCCACCTCATGTGAAGAGTTGACTCATTGGAAAAGACTTTGATGCTGGGAGGGATTAGGGGCAGGAGAAGTGGACGATAGAGGATGAGATGCCTGGATGACATCACTGACTCGATGGATGCGAGTCTGAGTGAATTCCGGGAGTTGGTGATGGACAGGGAGGCCTGGCATGCTGTGCTTCATGGGGTCGCAAAGAGTCGGACACGACTGAGCAACTGAACTGAACTGAACTGAAAGTGTATCTTTGTACATGAAGATGAAACCTTTATCTTTTGCTCTCTACCTGGTCCCTGCAGAATTTGGCTTCATCTTGTTCACCTCCAGAGCTGGCAATCTAGATTGAAACTAGTTGCACTAATAATTGTCTTAATTAGTGCTCTCTTTGTTATTTTTAAACTATTGATAATTATGTTTGTTGCTGCTGTAATATGACCTTATTAATGTTATTACTGGTATTACTGTTATTCCTTGTATTACCCAGTGTATAACCAGATCTCTCACAAAATTAATGACGCCTAAATATCTTGAGACAATTGATCACATATACAGTTCTATATAAAATTAATTTTAATAAAATAACTCTAGATATTGGATGAAGCAATCAGGGAATAATACTTCCTGGTTTGTAGTAGAACAGTAAGACATATAATCCAGAGAATTTCTAACACATAAATGTCACATCAAGAAAATCCTTACTTGACCTGGAATGTACTTTCCTTGTGCTGTAGGACAAATTCATCATGAAATACCTCCCAAATCTTGATTGAATTTATTACCCAAACTGAGGAGATTGTGAACAAAAAAGAACAAAGAGTGTTGTTTTATTTTGTACAAAGGTTTAAGTTGCAACCCACTGCAATTGCCTACCAACAGTATACCCTTTGAGGATGCAGGATGAAAAATAGGATTAAGAACTCTCTTCATTGGATAAACACACTTCTAGGTAGTTAAGAACATATCTCAGGAAGAGTTTCAGTGACCCTGGATTCTGGCATCTTCCTGTACATAGACAAGCACTGAAATCATTACCTTGAGAATCTGTGATTAGCAGTAATCTTTACCAAGATACATGCTTGACAGTATGTATTTCCTAGCCCCTCAAAATTCACACACACACACACACGCACACACGCACACATGTGCGCATACGCAGGCTTCTCCCCTACCTCTGTGGAGCCATTTACGCAGAGCTACTGATTGACTATGCAGAGCTATCTCCCAGGCTATAGTCCTCAGTAAGACTCTAAGTAAAACCTAAATACACAACTTTCAAGGTGTGCATTTTTCTTTAAGTTGACAAGGTATAAGAGTAAAAATGCTGAAATACAAAGACAAAGAGAAAGTTTTGTTTGCTTGTTTTTAGTTTTGTTTTAATGTGCAAAGTCCAAGGAAAGCAAGATAGAAAATAGATTAGTGGTTGTTCAGGGTGGGAAAACATAAATAGAGATAAGGAGGTGATAGCTAATGGGAACAGGGTTTCATTCTTGAGGTGATGAAAATATTCTAGATTACAGTAATTATTATACATATTTGTGATTATACTAAATAATATTGTATACCTTAATGGCTAAATTGTACATTTTATGGATTATATCTTAGTAAATGGTTTAAAATTAATTATATTTATAGAAGACCTATATGTATATATAAATATTTATGTACACTTTGTTGTTTATAATTTTAAACTACTCTGAAGGAGCAAGTCCATACGTTATTGAATAAGATTAGTTTACACTGTACCTGCAGGACTCCCTCATATCAAAAGTAAAACGTGAAATATTTCAGGACTGTGTCAGGAGTTCCAGATACATTATAAGACTAAGAAAACTGGACATATAAGAAACTTGGCTGATTTATGCCAAATTGAGGAAGGCTGTTACTGCTTGTGAAAGGTCATACTTCAGTGAAGTGCATTGTTAATTGAGAGGCCACCTGTACCAATCAGTGTATTATCACTGAGATTAGAAATACTTGTGGATGGAAAATCTTAATCTTATAAGTACTCACTGAAATTTTCTAAGACATTTTTAGCCTCCTGTGAACAGGCACAGTTTCTCTTGACATTGAAGAGCAAAGCATACACAGTTAATAACAGAAGAAAAGCAAAGAACACTTAAAAACCAGTGATCTGCACTCAAGACGCCATATTTCTGTCCCCCTTTCAACTTAATTCTCTCGGAATTATAGAGCTCTTGAAAATATCAAAAGGGCCACTCAGTGTCTTTGAGGAGAAATGTGCTCTGTTGGAGCATTCTTCAAAAAATCAAAGGCTTCTTGTGCTTCAGCTTTCCCATCAAGAAAATAAAAACGGTGATGAAAATGGTTGTCTTCTGGGTCTTATTAGTAAAGTGTAAAATTTTTTGACTCTTCTCGAAAAAAATATGCACATCATTATATGAGTGAAAGGAGGACAAATTAGTCATTTATGCAGCTTATCCAGAGCGTATCCACTTCAGTAGCTAGAGTTAAATAAAATACTCTTGGGATGTTATCACCGGAGCTACAGAGCAGATGTGCTGTGGCTTAGAAAGCATCTGCGCCCCTCAGCATTGAAAGGATACAATCTGATTCTGAAGGACTGAAGAGGTCAGGAAATGAAGTTATTAGATATCACCTTAATGAGTTATTTTTCACTTCTACTTTTCAAATCTTCTTGAACAACAAAAAATTCCCACCACACATTTAGTTGTATCTTCCTGATGCTCAGACCAAGGCTATAAATGTTACTGCAAATTCTTCTTTAATCTACTGTCCCAGAGGTAGAAGCACAAAAAAGACAAGATTCTAAGAAATTGGCACAGATCTAATAGTCAGAAATACTGTCTTGTGTTTCATGCCAAAAGTTGGCATTGTGGCTGCTACTATAAGAAAGGGGAAAAGAAGTGGCAAAGTGCTTTGTCTGAAAATGAATACAACACTGGCCCCAGTGTGAATGTGAAATCACCACCATCAATAGACAGTATTATACAAAGAGAGCATATTCAATGAGCCCGCTTTTGTAATAGGAAGTAAGAACTCATGTGGAAAAAGGCTTTTTAACTGTGAATTACAGCTACATCTGAAATCAAGAACTCAAAGTGTGTGAGAATGGTATTTAGGGGAAAGAGTTCCTGTTGCTTACTGGAATGCACAGCCAGGATGTTGTGAGGAAAGTCATCTTCCCAGCAAAAAAAATCAGAGTGTAATAGTGGGATTAATTTATTTTGTATTTTAGTTTATATATATATATATATATAAACTAAAATACAAAATGATATCCATCTTCTTTTAGAATTTTTAAGCTAGAATGGAAAGAGTTTACTGGTTATGGCCGCTAGAAACTAGAGAAATAAAGGAGCAAGCAGTAAAGCAGGATGAAGTCCTATATCTTTTCTTCCTAAAGCGTTCTTTCTGTGTGTCTATAGTGTGGCTGTGTTACAAACAAGATGCTCATGTCTATTTGGGGTTTTTGCCTGAGCCTAACAGTGACAGGACATTTATAACAGACTACTGAGTAAAATCCAGATCTAAATTTAGAGAATCTAAAGTGTAGATTGAATGCAATGTCATTCTTATTGATCTTCATCAACTTTTACTCTATTGCCCTGAATATATTTTATATCTCTCATTTCTCTGGTTTTTTTTATCTCATTTTGTGTTACTCCTTTTATCTTAACCAAACTGAACCTCTATATTATTTGCTATGTTGCTTTGCCCTCAATGTCTAAAATGACAGCAACTTTATCAAATAAAAGTTTACTTGTGAGGTCTGAGGATAAACAGTGGTGGACCTGTGAAATGGTCCCCATTATGTCAAAAATGTCCCAAATAGCTGCAATTTTTCTTCCATTCCCAACTTTAGCACAAAGTTTTCAGTCTCATGGTTCTGAGATACTTCTGTACCTATAGGCAACCTCTATATATGCCAGAGGAGAAAAAGAATTAAGAAGATCCCCTGGAGGAGGAAATGGCAACCCTTTCCACTATTCTTACATGGAAACCCCCATGGACAGAGGGGAGCCTGGCTGGCTACAATCCAAGGGGTTGCAAAGTGTCAAACACGACTGAACGACTAAATAACAAGGAGAAAACAGTGAAAAACAGAAAAATTGACCAAACTAAAACATGTCAGCTGAATCGTTATACTTTAAAAATGGCTACATATGTTTGTATCACATTGGCCAGAGCTGGTTAATATGGCCACTCTTTATAATGGACTGAAAAAACCCTGGGATTCTCTTTAGTAAAAAATGAATTTGGAGCAGTGTTTACTGCAGTGGCCCTACTGAGGTTAATACTGATTTCTGACTCCTGTTTTAACAATAATTGTATAGGAAGACTGTGATTACTTTTAATTAATTAAGTGAATTGACTCATTTTAAAGCTCCTTTCTGATACTAGCTCATTAAATTGGTGATTTTCAACAGTTATTGTATACTGGCAGCACCTAGCGGATTTGTTAAAACACAGATTGCTGGACCTCATCTTCAGAGTTTCTGATCCAAGAAGTCTGGAGGAGTCTAGGAATTGGGATAACTGCAAGTTCCCTGGTGATACTTATGCACCTCATCCAAGGGCCGCACTTTAAAGGAAGAAGTTTGGCAATTTTGCAGAGAGAATCTTTTATGGATCATGCTTTCTGCATCTTCACAGGTTCAGTTAGTTAGTCAGTTCAATCACTCATTCCTGTCTGACCATTTGCAACCCCATGGACTGCAGCATGCCAGGCTTCCATCACCAACTTCTGGAGTTTACTAAAATTCATGTCCATTGAATCAGTGATGCCATCCAACCATCTCATCCTCTGCTGTCCCATTCTCCTCCCACCTTCAATCATTCCCAGAATCAGGATCTTTTCCAGCAACTCAGTTCTTCATATCAGGTGGCCAAAGAATTGGAGTTTCAGCTTCAGCATCAGTTCTTCCAGTGAATATTCAGGACTGGTTTCCTTTAGGATGGACTGGTTGGATATCCTTGCTGTCTAAGAGACTCTCAAGAGTCTTCTCTAACACCACAGTTCAAAATATCAATTCTTTGGCACTCAGATTTCTTTATATTCCAACACTTATATCCATACATAATTTCTGGAAAAACCATAGCTTTGATGAGATGGACCTTTGTTGGCAAAATAATGTCTGCTTTTTAATATGCTGTATAGTTTTGTCATAACTTTTCTTCCAAGGAGCAAGTGTCTTTTAATTTCATGACTGTAGTCACTATCTGCAGTAGTTTTGGAGCCCCCCCCCCCACCCCCAAATAAAAGTCTCTCACCTGTTTCCATTGCTTCCCCATCTGTTTGCCATGAAGTGATGGGACCAGATGCCATGATCTTAGTTTTCTGAATGTTGAGTTCTAAGCCAACTTTTTCACTCTCCTCTTTCACTTTCATCAAGAGGCTCCTTAGTTCTTTACTTTCTGCCGTAAGGGTGGTGCCATCTGCATATCTGAGGTTAATAATATTTCTCCTGGCAATCTGGATTCCAGCTTGTGCTTCATCCAGCCCAGCGTTTCTCATGATGTACTCTGCATTTAAGTTAATAAGCAGAGTGACAATATACAGTCTTGACATACTCCTTTCCCGACTTGGAACCAGTCTGTTGTTCCATGCCCAGTTCTAACTGTTGCTTCTTGACCTGAATACACTTTTTTTTCCAGGAGACAGGTCAGTTGATCTGGTATTCTCATCTTCTGAAGAATTTACCACAGTTTGTTGTGATCCACACAAAGGTTTTGGCATAGTCAATAAAGCAGAAGTAGGTGTTTTTCTTGAACTCTCTTACTTTTCCAATGATCCAACAGATGTTGGCAATTTGATTTCTGGTTCTTCTGCCTTTTCTAAAACCAGCTTGAACATTTGGATGTTCACAGTTCACATACTGTTGAAGCTGGCTTGGAAAATTTTGAGCATTACTTTACTCGCGTGTGAGATGAGTGCAATTGTGTGGTAGTTGAATCTTCTTTGGCATTGCCTTTCTTTGGGATTGGATTGAAAACTGACCTTTTCCAGTTCTGTGGCCACTCACTGCTGCGTTTTCCAAATTTGCTGGCATATTGAGTGCAGCAATTTCAGAGCATCGTCTTTTAGGATTTGAAATAGCTCAACTGGAATTCCATCATGTCCACTAGCTTGGTTTGTAGTGATGCTTCCCAAGTTCCACTTGATTTTGCATTCCAGGATGTCTGTCTCTAGGTGAGTGATCACACCATCATGCTTATCTGGGTCATGAAAATCGTTTTTGTACAGTTCTTCTGTGTATTCTTGCCACCTCTTCTTAGTATCTTCTGCTTTTGTTAGGTCCATACCATTTCTTTTACAGGTTACATCTTCTTTGTCTTCTGAATGAAGCTATAGTGGGGGCACCAAAATGTTACTTTATTCTGTTTATTATGTTTAACAACATAAAAAAATGAATGAAGTGAAGTGAAGTGAAAGTAGCTCAGTTTTGTCTGACTCTTTGCGACCCCATGGATTGTAGCCTGCCAGGTTCCTCTGTCCATAGAATTCTCCAAGAAAGTGGGTAGTCGTGTGTAGGCATTCCCTTCTCCTGGGGACCTTCCCACCCAGGGATTGAACCCAGGCTTCCCATGTTGCAGGTGGCTTCTTTATCTCTGAGCCAGCAGAGTATAAATACTTATACTCTTAATGCAAAAATTTTCAATAGCGCAGAGGTATGCTGACCACTGACCCTGGCCCACCCAGTCCCTCAGTCAATTCCATAGAGATGACTCCTTTTATAGTAATTTGATGTGTCTCCCCCCACCTTTTAAATTGTAGTTGAATGCCTATATATTTACTTAAGATTTATTATATAGAGTTTTAAATATATATGTTACTGTATTATAACAATATACTTTAAATATGTTATTGCATTTTTCCATCAACTGCTATTGTCTCTTCATGATATCTGAAATGCTTTCTAAATTTTGAGTTTTAAAAATTAAAAATGCAAGCCTTGCAAAATGCAGTATTCAGCCACCTTTTGAAGGTAAGCCACATTACTCTAGAAATACAGATAACATAAAGTGTAATATAAAAAATAAAAACACCATTCTCTGTTCATATAGAAAATTTCAGAGCTATCCACTATAAAGGTATTCTTTTTTTTTCTCCTTTGCCATAGAAGAATATCCTGCAAATATTTGACCAATACTCCTCAAAATTGTCAAGGTCATTAAAACAAATAAAATCTCAAAAACTGTCATAACTGAAAGGAATTGAAGCAGACATGACAATTGAATGTGACATGGGTGAAAGTTAATATGCACAGTCCATGCTTAAGGAAGTTATGATCCACCTTCTTGAGGGTACATTGTTTATATATTATGTATGTAAATTATCCAAATGCCTACTATCAATAAAACATTGAATGTTTCTTATAGTAACAATATTTTTCAAACTATGTAAAGTGACAATTCCTTGCTTTTTGAAAATGAATTTGATCTCTTGTCAGTGAGAAGATTTATGAGCCATCATGACCTTTACAGAATGAAAAGCACACAATATGAGGCTGAAAGAAAGGGGAAAAAAAAAGATAAATGAAGACATATACATCACTTAGATTTATAGGCTTGTATAGGGGCTGTCTTTATGCTAACTTAGCAATATTTGAAGATAAATTATCCTGTACCCTGGAATGATAAGACTAAATGATAGCAAAATGGAAGTTACTAAAATTCCAGATATTGTGCTAAAGATCACTAAGAATGGATCTTTTGCCTAAATTTTGTTTTATTTAATAAAGAACAAAATAAACTACTGTTTTTATTTGTACTGCTCATGCAATCAAAACAATGACATTAAGGGCAAAATTTTTAATATTTTACTGAAAGTTAACATGTAGAATAATATTTCATAGGTTAATTTTGTGCAAAATGAATATACCCATGTTACCGGCATGTAGGTCAAGAAATATTACATTCCCAATACCATTCAGACTTCCAATGCCCCTCTTCAGTCACTACTGTTAAAAACAAATCATAACTTGGCTTCTAACACCACAGATTATTTTTTTTCTTTTTTACACTTCACAAAAATTAAAAAAAATAAACATACTATATACTTTTAAAAATATCTAACCTCTTTTATTCAATGATACATCCGTGAATCTTCAAATATTTTCTTCTGTATTACAGGTGATGCATAATATTCTCTTTGGGAATATATTATAATTAATTTATTCATTCTGTGTTAGATATTTGGGTGATTCCAATATTGAGAAAGTATGAATAGTGATGGTATAAACATCATTGTGGTAGCTTCTGATATTATATATACATATTTTGTAGTACATATATGAAAGAGTTCAATTATTAGATCATAGAATAAACTTAAGCTCACCTCACAATTTTCTGAAAGAGTTCTATTAATTTACTCTATCGTGAGCAGTGTATGAGAGTGAGTTCTGATTGCTTCACATTCTTACCAGCAATTTTGGTGATTTTTTTTTTTTTTGCAATTCTTATTTATACAGAAGGATATATTATTGGTTTAATCTGTAATCCTCACTAAATAACATAATTGACTAATATTTTTTCATAAATTCATTGACCAATAAGATATCCTCTTTCATGAAAAATATTTGTTCTTTGCTCAGTTTTCTTAAAGTTTCCTTTTTCCTACTGATTTGTAGAAGTTTTAAAAATATATTTGGGATGAATGTTCATTGTTGGACATAAATGTTTTGCAAACTTCTTCCAATGCCTTTTCATGAACTGAGCTTTAATGAAGAGACGTTTTAAATCTTAATATAGATGTGTGTGCGTGTGCACACAGACACACATGCACATTTGCTTTATTGTTGGTGTTTCTTTATGCCTTCTTAAGAAATCTTTGCCTCCACATATGTCAAGGAAATTATTTTATATGTTTTCTTCTAAATCCTTATAGTTTAAATTCTGCATTTATATCTACAGTTTACCTAGAATTGATTCTTGTGTTAGATGTGAAGACAGGCCAGAATCCTTTTTTCCCTTATGTCACCTAGGCAACCCAGCATTGATTTTTAAAAATGACCATCATTTCACAGCTGCACTGATATTGCATATTTTATTGCCAATTCAACATTGTAATAAGTAATATAGCTTTATTTTAACCAAGGCAGCATGGCACTGATGTTTAGTACTTTAGGTCTTCCAGCATCATGTGTCCTTAAGATTGCTGTGCCTATTCTTGGGCTTTTGTCTTTTTAGGTATGAATCATCGGCTTATCAACTTATACACATGTGCATGGATTCACATACACCTACAAACAGAAAAGTTCTGAGATATTGATTATGATTGCAATGAATTATAAATGAACATGAATTTGGAAAGAATAACTATATGTGCAATATTAAATTTTGCAACCCATTACCATGATATATTCCTCTATTTGTTTAGGAACATGACATATTGCTCGTTTATTCAAAGATTTAAAATCTTTCTCTAATTCTTTCTCCCTTTTTTATGCAATTCCTCTAAATACATATAAAATGATTTTTTATTATATCAATTCAGTTCAGTTCAGTCACTCAGTCATATCCAACTCTTTGGGACCCCATGGACTGCAGTATGCCAGGTCTCCCTGTCCATCACCAACTCCCGGAGTTTACTGAAACTCATGTCCATTGAGTCATTAATGCCATCAAAAATCTTATCCTCTGTCATCCTCTTCTCCTGCCTTCAATCTTGCCCAGAATCAGAGTCTTTTCAAATGAGTCAGTTCTTTTCATCAGGTGGCCAAAGTATTGGAGTTCAGCTTCAGCATCAGTCCCTCCAAAGAATATTCAGGACTGATTTCCTTTAGGATGGCCTGCTTGGATCTCCTTGCAATCCAAGGGACTCTCAAAAGTCTTCTCCAGCACCACAGTTCAAAAGGATCAGTTCTTCAGCACTCAGCTTTCTTTATAGTCCAACTCTCACATTCATACATGACTACTGGAAAAACCATAGTTTTGACTAGACAGACCTTTGTTGGTAAAGTAATGCCTCTGTTTTTTAATATGCTATCTAGGTGGGTCATAACTTTTTTTCCAAGGAGCAAGTTTCTTTTAATTTCATGGCTGTAGTCACCATCTGCAGTGGTTTTGAGGCCCCCAAAATAAAGTCTCTCACTATTTCCACTGTTTCCCCATCTATTTGCCATGAAGGGATGGAACTGGATGCCATGACCTTAGTTTTCTGAATGTTGAGCTTTAAGCCAACATTTTTACTCTCCTCATTCACTTTCATCAAAAGGCTCTTTAGTTCTTCTTCCCTTTCTGCCATAAGGGTGGTGTCATCTGCATATCTGAGATTATTTCTCTTGGCAATCTGGATTTCAGCTTGTGCTTCATCCAGCCCAGCATTTCTCATGATGTACTCTGCATAAAAGTTAAATAAGCAGGGTGAGAAAATACAGCTTTGATTGTCCAGTTCTAAATGTTGCTTCCTGACCTGCAGACAGATAAACATAAATATATGTATCTGTATGTTGGGCTTCCTTGGTAGCTCAGACAGTAAGAAATCTGCCTGCAATGCAGTAGACCCAGGTTTGATCCGTGGGTCAGCAAGATCCCCTGGAGTAGGAAATTAAATGACAACCCACTCCAGTATTCTTGGCTGGAGAATTCCAGGGACATAGAGTTTTTACAAAAATGGTATTTAAAATATTTATTAGATTAATTCTATAAGTCTATTAGATTTATTCCTGGGCATTTGATATTTTCTGATATAAATAATATCTTTCAATAAATTATATTTTTATACATTAATAATGATATATAGAAATAAAGTGATATATTAAATATACAAAATAGTCAACATTAATTATTTTTGACCTATGAAATTATTGATTTTGTATTATTGAACATAATACATTTATCTTGAATCAAGTGATCTGGTTATATTTACATGCTATTCATAATTTTAATGCTGTGTTGTTTTTATATTTTCTTTATAATCATTTTCTCTACAACAATTCAATTTTCCAATTTTTATTATCTCCTATTTCTCTTGCCTTATTGCATTGGCTAGGATCTTATTGCTACTTTTAAGAGTTGCTGTATTTAGGTACTGTCAATGAGCTGTGAGTCTATTATACAATTCAGTGTTAGAATTTTTATTATATACACAAAAAGATATAGTCAGCTAAGGATCTTTTTCTGGAGCCATTTAGAGCTTATGTTTCTTATAGTAAATAACATCGTGTACAATTCAAAAGGACAACCTTGGAAAATGACTATATCATTACCACAAGAGCTTTGACTATCTTATATATCTTTGTATAATATACATGCATATTTAATTGTATTCTCTTTTTTATCTGCACCTGAGCAAAAATCGGTGCTTGTTTTTGCAAATCAGTTAGATTTTCTATCTGTGAGTAGGAAATGTTTCATTTTTTCATTCCTTTCAGTTCTAATTGGGCAAAACCAAATCAAACCTTGTGCTATGCTAATTTAAATACTATAGTGTTCTATCCCGTTTAGTTGGAGGAAACAATGTCGAATGCAAGTACTGTTAGAACTTCTAGAATCACACTGCATATCCGGAGAGCACGTAAAATTATTCACAAAACAATTTCAATATGTTATCTTACTTTACCCACTCCAGTGTCCTTGCCTGGAGAATCTCAGGGATGGGGAAGCCTGGTGGGCTGCCGTCTATGGGGTCGCACAGAGTCGGACATGACTGAAGCGACTTAGCAGCACAGTAGCAGCAGCAGCAGCATCTTACTTTAACCTTACATTTTTGAGGTAAAATTTTCAAAACCTTTGCTAAATTAACACATGATATCATGCAATTATGTATAAATAATTTAACTTTGCTATCATCTACTAAGATAGAGTACTTGACACAGTATTAAAGACACTATATTGAGGACCTACTGTGTACCAGGCATTATGTAAACTACTATGCATTAAAGAGATTTGAAAAGATCATAAACTGCTCATTCAAAGGATTTTTGTGAGTGACTTGAAAAGAGAAACCAAATTCCCACTTGGCAGCAGCAGGAGAATCACATGGGTTAAAATTTCCTTTATAGAGTTATCCAGATGATTTCAACCTTCCTTCATGCCTGAGTGCACTAGAAAGAAAAAATCACAACATGTGGCATAATCTGTATGAATTTCTGTAAAGAGCTGACTCATTGGAAGAGACCCTAATGCTGGGAAAGACTGAGGGCAGGAGAAGAAGAGGGCAATAGAGGATGAGAAGGATGGATGGCATTATGGACTCAATGGATATAAGTTTGAGGAAACTCTGGGAGTTTCCTTTAGTATTTTATCCTTCAGTAGAAGGATAGAGAGGTCTGGTGCACTGCAGTCCCTGGGGTCACAAAGAGTTGGACATGACTTAGTGACTAAAGAGCAACAACAACACAACCATACTCACCAAGTACTTTCATGATACACACCCTCAATTACTCCACAATGCATCACTAAATATGGACATACTCATGGTAAATATGAAAATTTTGTTTAACACTCCCCAATTTCACAATTGAAATAACCTTTTAAATCCTTTCCAGACTATTCTAGTGATTCCTTAGTTATTCTTCATTATGTATCTTACTAAGATTTTGGCTAATGGTATTCCCTCCATTGAAACTCATCTATGCACACTGGTCAATAATACATCCTGATACAAACCTAATTAACTTTCAAGATCCAAATGCCCAACTCAAATTTCACCTTCTTTTCCTATTATTAATTTTTTGACCTAAAACCATTTATCTTTTTCTGTTACTCCAAATATTCAGAGTCTTCTGCCCATAGTCATATTTAATCTTATCTTATTCATCATTATTCTTTTGAAATTATCACTAGAGAAATTATAGAGAAGGGTCATTCAGATTAATTTTAAGCAACATTTGGCGAATTGCTTTGTCATAAATCACAAACAGGTATACACATGTGAGATTCAGTGAAAGGCAGCAATTCATATGAATATTAATAAAATCAGTTATATGCAATATTTTTAGTCCCCAAAGGAAAGAAAAGAAAAAGAAGTCTCACCAAGTCCAAATGCTTTAGATTCTTTGTCCACTGTGAATAGATCATTGTTGTTGTTCTGTCGCTCAGTTGTGTCTGAGTCTTTGCAGCACACTAGGCCTCCCTGTCCTTCACTATCGCCCAGAGCTTACTCAGACTTGTGTCTATTAAGTCATTAATGCCATTCAACCATCTTGTCCTCTGTCATCCCCTTCTTCTCCTACCTTTAATCCTTCCCAGTATCAGGGTCTTTTCTAATGAGTCGGCTCTTTGCGTCAGGTAGCCAAAGTATAGGAGCTTCAGCTTCATCATCAGTCCTTCCAATGAACATTCAGGATTGATTTCCTTTAAGATTAACAGGTTTGACTCCTTGCAGTCCAAGGGACTCTCAAGAGTCTTCTTCAACACCACAGTTTTAAAAGCATCACTTCTTTGGCACTCAGCCTTCTCTGTGGTCCAACTCTCAGATCCATACATGACTCCTGGAAAAACCATAGCTTTGACTAGATGGACCTTTGTTGGCAAAGTAATGTCTCTACTTTTTATACACTGTCTAGGTTTGTCATAGGTTTCTTCCAAGGAGCAAGCATCTTTTAATTTCATGGCTACAGTCACCATCAGCAGTGATTTTGGAGCCCAAGTATATAAAGTCTGTCACTGTTTCCATTGTTTCCCCATCTGTATGCCATGAATTGATGGGACTGGATGCCATGATCTTCATTTTTTGAATGCTGAGTTTTAAGCCAGCTTTTTCACTCTCTCTTTCACTTTCATCAAGAAGCTTTTTAGGTCCTCTTCACTTTCTGCCATTAGAATGATGTCATATGCATGTCAGTTATTGATATTTCTCCCAGCAATCTGAATTCTAGCTTGTGTTTCGTCCATCCTGGCCTTTCACTTGATGTACTCTGCATGTAAGTTAAATAAGCAGGGTGACAATATACAGCCTTGACATCCTCCTTTCCAAATTTGGAACCAGTCTGGTCCAGTTCCATGTCCAGTTTTAATTGTTGCTTCTTGACCTGAATACAGGTTTCTCAGGAGGCAGATCAGGTGGTCTGGTATCCCCATCTCTTTATGAATTTTCCAGTTTCTTGTGATCCACACAGTCAAAGGCATTAGCATAGTCAATGAAGCAAAAGTAGATTTATCTGGAACTCTCTTACTTTTTCTGTGATTCAATGGAGGTTGGCAATTTGATCTCTGGTTCTTCTGCCTTTTCTAAATCACATTAGATCATTGTGATATCTGTTTAATATCTTTTAAATTTTGTCTCCTTGTAGGTGAGGCTTGACTTATTTTCATACAGGGCAACTTTCTCCTTATTAGATTTTTTTGCCTTCATCAGCATCTGTTTTAGAACTGAACTAAATCCCAGTGTATTATTGAACAGTTTAGATATTTTTTGCATTAATTTTCTACTCTTAAATTTTACTGGTTTACTTAAATTGAATTGAGGGCTTATAGGTAAGGTTAGAACATTTCTCCATTTAACAAGCAGGAAACTCAGTCTTCAAATTCTGGCTGATATTGGATAGCCTAATGTGCAAACTTGATCTCAGAGCCTCCATTATTCCTTTATATGAATCCATGGCTCCATGAACACTTCTTAGTCTTTCTTTTTTTTTTCAAACTTATTATTTTAATTGAAGGATAATTGCTTTACAGAATTTTGTTGTTTTATATCAAACCTCAATATGAATAAGCCATAGGTATACATATATCCCGTCTCTCTTGAACCTCCCTCCGATCTCCCTCCCCATCTCATCCCTCTAGGTTAAACAAGAGCCCCTGTTTGAGTTTCCTGAGACATACAACAAATTCCTCTTGCTATTCATTTTACATATGGCAATGTAAGTTTCCATATTACTCTCTCCATACATCTCACCCTCTTCTCCCCCTCCCCATGTCCATAACATTTCTGAGTCTTTACTTTGTGTTTTCTCATACCAGCACCTTTGTTCAGGTTTATTTTACCTAAAACTCCCTTTCTTCTACTTAGTACGTAAGACCTGACTCAAATCTCAAGTCATCCAAGGAGATGCCTCTGATCATACTTATTCAGTAAACTTTTATTTCTATTAATTCACATATTCCTTATTCTTCACATAGCATAATTATAAACTGTATACAGATTTCCCTCAATTTATGATACATTCCAGTAAGCCCATCATAAGTTGAAAATACTGTTATATGTAAATGCACTTAATACACTTATCTTACTGAACATCAGAGCTTAGCCTGGCCTACCTTGCATGTGTTAAGAACACTTCTGTTAGCCTTGCATGCCTGCATGCTAAGTCGCTTCAGTCATGTCCAATTCTTTGTAACCCTATGGACCATAGCCTGCCAAGCTCCTTTGTCCATGGGATTCTCCAGGCAAGAGTATTGGAGTGGGTCGCCATGCCCTCCTCCAGGGGATCTTCCTGAACCAGGGATCAAATCCGAGTCTCTTGTGTCTCTTGCATTGGCACATGGGCTCTTTATCACTAGTGGCCACTTGGAAAACCCTCTATTAATTTTAAGTTAGGCAAAATCATCTAACACAAAGACTCTTTTATAGTAGCAGTGTTGAATATTTCATGTAATTTATTGGATATTGTAGTGAAAGTAAAAAACTGAAAGGCTGTGTGGGTACAGTGTGGTTGTGAATGTATTGGTTGTTCATCCTCATGGTCAAGTGGCTGACTGGGAACTGCCCAACCCTGACAGAAAGTATCAGACCATATATTTCTAGGAAAAAAATTAAAAATTAAAAACTGCAAGTATGACTTCTTCTGAATGCATACAACTTTCATAGCACGTAAAGTCAAAAAGTTGTATATCAAATGAGCATAAATTGAGGTTGTCTGTACTCTGATAAAGTTATTTTTACCTTTTTTGCTCACACTGCTTTGCTTTTTCCATTTTTACTCTTTGGGCACAAGGTATATAGGTAATATTTCTTTGGATTCTCCTTAATATCAGGCACATCCCTATGAAAATTAATTAACATGTGTTGGATGATTCACATTTGATGGTAAATGACATCAATCTCAGTTTGTAATTTCTGGATTAAAACTGGCAAATATTTACATGGTTTTATGCTCAAGAAAAATTTCCTCAATATTGTAAAGTAGTTCACCTCCAATTAAAATAAATAAATTTATATTAAAAAATAAAAAGGATGATAAAGATCTAAAAAAAAAAGAAAAAAAGAAACATTTCCTCAATTCTAAATGAAAGCAGATCTAGTTTTCCAATCTCTTCTTTTCTGTGAAAACCCTGAGTGGTTCATTACCCATCAGCTATAGTGTAATAATATGTTTTATAAAAGTAGTATGTAGTTATGGAAATTAAAATTGGCAAAAATTGTGGTTCTGTAAATACATGTCCATAAAACTCATTAAAATTTCAACAGTGATTTATTTAGAATTTTCTAACTGGCTAAAATTTATTTACATTCCCATTTCCAAAAATAACCTTCAGTTCAGTTCAGTTCAGTCGCTCAGTCGTGTCCGACTCTTTGTGACCCCATGAATTGCAGCACACCAGGCCTCCCTGTCCATCGCCAGCTCCTGGAGTTCACTCAAACTCACGTCCATCGAGTCGGTGATGCCATCCAGTCATCTCATCCTCTGCCGTCCCCTTTTCCTCCTGCCGTCAATCCCTCCCCGCATCAGAGTCTTTTCCAATGAGTCAACTCTTCGCATGAGGTGGCCAAAGTTCTGGCTTAATGTTGGAATTATCTAATATTAAGAAAATGATTTGTGTTAATGAATTAAGTTGTATCAAATTATTATAATCCAAGCATCAGTCGGTCATTTTCCAGATTTTGTGAATTTGCACCATCAGAATTTGGCTGAAGACATCCAAATTATAAACGTAAAGCAATAAACTGTCAGAGTTATAGTTAAACTTAACTATCATGCCACTTATTTCCTTTAGAAAAAGTTAGCTTGTTAGGTCCATAGTTGCTCCGACATAGATAAATAAACTTTAATGTTTTAGGAGATCACAGTTATGAGGTAAAGGTTCATTGTAGACAATATATCTTGTTTCTCACTGAATAGGCTTGGAGTCAAGATGGTAGAGGCAAACAGCTTTTGAGTCAAATTAAATCATGAATTAGTCCTCTGTTTTACCAATGTACTTAAACCCTGACAATGTTTATGATTTTGAGTTTAAAAGCATTCTAACATCACTAGATTATATTACCTAAAGCTGGAAGAGAGTTTTCTTTTCAGTGGTGACAAAAGTCAGGTTGAAACTGCAGGAAACACTAAGAATGATGACTCTGAAAAATGGACTTGTTTTCATCAACTTCAAAGCCATTACCTTTATGGGTCTTTAGTGTAAGTGTGCTCAGTCACTTCCGTCGTGTCTGACTCTTTGTGACCTTATTGCAGCCTGGCAGGCTCCTCTGTCTATGGGATTCTCCAGGCAAGAACTCTTAAGTGGGTTGCCATGCCCTCTCCTCCAAGCAGTCTTCACAAGCCTGGGATCAAATCCGTGTCGCCTGCATCTCCTGCACTGCAGGTGGGTTCTTTACGTATAGAGCCACTTGGGAAGCCCATATATCTTTGGCACTTTCTATTAAAGTACATTCTGGACAACTACGTTCAGCACGGAATAGTTTCTTTGGATTCATATACAGTGTTTTCTTAAGTATTTCATGCCAATAACAGGGTGAAGCATTTTAGAACTAATCATAGTGGGAGTGGCAAAACCTCCAGTATTGAAATATGCGTATAGAGCTCATGTCAGAGACTGTGAATGAAACCCTTATGTAATTCAGCTTATCAAATTCCACATATCAAATTTAATGGGTGCATTTTAAGACTTAGAATGAAAGGCTTTTTCAATATATAATTACTGGTGAAAATTAAAGACATGATTATTATATTGAAAAACCACATTTAACTGGTTAAAATGTTTGCAAAGATGGAAAACATTCTACAAAGTATAAGTCTAGAACTGACACTCTAAAACCAGTTTACATAGTAGTTGGTACATTGTTATGTTTCTAGCATTCATTGTCCTTTATGGTAAACTGTCCATATTTTTATTAAGATAGTTAGAGAAATATAACAAAATTAAACTTAATTTTAGAGGTGTCAAATAACAAATATTTCAAGACTATACATTTGTAAAACAGACCAATGTTACATGTTGTAATAATCTCACTTTAAGTTAAAATAAATAATTTGGAAACAAATAATGTACAATGAGTTATTCTTTTTATTTTTGGTCTGTATATTTTGGTGGTGATTCATAGAAAGTTTAAGCGGTTTTCCTCAAGACTCACAAAATATTCAAACTAATACTAATAGCAGTCAGCAGTCCATGGGGTTGCACAGTCAGACATGACTGAGTGACTGAACTGACTGTACTGAATACTACATCATTTTGAGCAAAGAATATTTTTTATAAAGGGAAACTGTAGTGCTTGTTTCAAGCTTCTTCATCATGAGGACTTGCCATGTCCAAAGACATATTTATTTGGAATGACAAGCTTAAACTGAACCATCATATACTTTTCAATAGCATTCCACTTGGAATGGATCCAGTGGCCACACGGAAAGATGTCATACATACCTAGACTGGCATATATCTCACTGCAATGCACTGGACTCTAACAGGATGAGAATATCACAGTACTGTTGCAGTAGGTCATCAGTGAAGTATAAAATGGAAAGCAAAGAAAAAATATACAACTACAAAAAAGGAGTAATAAAACAATTTAGACCAAGTTAGTTTCTAAAAAATGTTGAGAAATGGACTTCATGTCCTTTTAGTACACATATTTTCAGGCTTTTCAGTTTAGTAGCACAACCTCCTATGTTAAAGTGGTGCTTTGAAAAAAAAGTCATAGGGTATGATGGTTAATTACCACAGGGTTCTTTCCAATCCAAAAGAAGGGCAATGCTAAAGACTGTTCAAACTACCACACATTTGCACTCATTTCACATGCTAACAAGTTAATGATCAAAATCCTTCAAGCTAAGCTTCAATAGTACATGAAGCAAGAACTTCCAGATGTACAAGCTGGGTTTATAAAAGGCAGAGGAACTAGATAATCAAATTGCCAACATCCATTGAATTATTAAAGAAAAAAAAGGAATTCCAGAAAAACATCCGCTTCATTGACCATGATAAAACCTTTGACTGTGTGGATCACAACAAACTGTGGAAAATTCTTAATGAGATGGGAATACCAGACCACCTTACCTGCCTTCTGACAAACTTGTATGCAGGTCAAGAAGCAATAGTTAGAACCAGACATAGAACAACAAACTGGTTCCAAATTGGGAAAGAAGTATGTCAAGGCTGTATATTGTCACTTTGCTTATTTAACTTACATGCAGAGTGCATCATGTGAAATGCTGGGCTGGACGAATAACAAGCTGGAATCCAGAATGTCGGGAGAAATATTGATAACCTCAGATATGCAGATGACACTGCTCTAATGGCAGAAAGTGAAGAGGAACTAAGGAACCTCTTGATGAAAGTGAAACAAGAGAGTGAAAAAGCTGGCTTAAAGCTCAACATTCAAAAAATGAAGATCATGGCATCCAGTTCCATCACTTCATGGCAAATAGATGGGGTAATAGTACAAGTAGTGGCAGACTTTATTTGCTTGGGCTCCAAAATCACTGTGAATGGTGATTGCAGTCATGAAATTAAAAGATATCTGCTCCTTGGAAAAAAGCTATGACAAACCTAGACACTATATTAAAAGAGACATCACTTTGCCAATGAAAGTCTGAATAGTCAGAGCCAAGTTTTTTTCCAGTAGTCATGTATGGATGTGAGAGGTGGACCTTCAGGAAGACTGAGCACTGAAGAATAGCTGTTTTCAAACTGTGATGCTAGAGAAGACTCTTGAGAGTCCCTTGGACAGAAAGGAGAAAAACCAGTCAGTCCTAAAGGAAATCAACCCTGAATATTCATTGGAAGGACTGATGCTAGGGCTGAGTCTCCAGTGCTTTGCCCACCTGATCTGAAGATCTGCCTCATTGGTAAAGACCCTGATGCTGGGAAAGATTGAAGGCAGGAGGAGAAGTAGATGATAGAGGATGAGATGTTTCGATGACATTACTGACTCATGAACATGAGTTTGAGCAAACCCCAAGAGACAGTGAAGGACAGGGAAGCCTGACATGCTGCAGTTCATGAGGTCTCAAAAAGTCAGACATGTCTGAGCAACTGAACAACAACAATAATGGTTAAGAATTCAGGCTCTGCTGTGAGACAAACTTCCCTTTGATTCTTAGTGGCGACTTAAAATCTCCCTGGATTTGGTCAAGATACTTAAACTTGATAAGTCTTCATTTATTTTGATAAATTGAGTAATGATATCAATCTCACAGAGAAGTTCTAGGCTTAAAAGAAGTAAGTAATGTAAAGTGCTTTACACAGTTGTCCTTTCAGTAAGTAAAATGGTCCATGAAAAAATTTCACAATTGGCATAGGGATAGAACCAGCAAAATGCTAACTCACTAAACTCACCATATTAACTTCATTTTAAAGGCTGCCTCAAAATATCAGTTTCTATTATGGATCATTTGTACCAATGTAATTTAACTGTCTTGATTTGGTTTCTCACATGAGGAAAAAAAGATACATGTTTATTTCAGCATGCAAATATAATGCCTAAAATTATATCAAATCTGCTTTGGATAAAATATTTAGGTTATTAATATTTTAAATGTTTAAAATATTCATTGTTCCACAGCAGATTTCTCTTCTCAAATTTCTATGGAACTATACATAGTAAAAAATGCCCTCTAAGTAGTGTCATATGTTAATGGAGAAAATTAATTAGTGGAAACTGAGGAATCAAGTTTGATTAAAGTTGTATCACAGGTTACAGTGTATTTAGTGGCTGTGTTAAAAATTGTGGTTTGAGACTTTAAATCTTAAGTAATTTTTTAGAAATGTTTATCAATGTAATGCTTCATAATAAGAGTCTAGCTGCAACTTTTATTTCTAGGTAGGTATTTTTGGTAGAAAATTATAAGGATGACTGTAATTTCCTCTGCAAATTGTTCCTTCAGTCATGTCCAGTTCTTTGTGATTTGTGGCCCTCCAGGCTACTCTGTCCATGGGATTACCCCAGGAAGAATATTGGAGTGGGTTGCCATTTCTTTCTCCAGTAGTTCTTCCTGACCCAGGGACTGAACCCACATCTCTTGTCTCCTGCATTAGCAGGCTGATTCTTTACCACTAGCACCACCAAGGGTGATAGCTAGACGTTATAGCCTTGTTCTCAGATGATGCATTTTAATGAACATTATTTAAGTGCATAAAATATATAATCTGAATGAACTGGTTTAGAATGTTGGAGGCCTAATACACTGAAGGTGGAAATGACGCTGCAGGAAAGTGTGCTTAAGAACACCCAAGAAGGTTGTGTGTGAGGCATAGCAGAGACATATCCAAGCTCTCACTGGAGGTGAGTGAGTGAATCTGGGTTTGGGAGCTGTGTTGGGAGAGTAGAGCCTATACCATAGGTTGCTGGGGTAGGAAATTTTATAGAAAATGTACCCTGCTAAGATACACTGTCTCATAGTTATGTTTTTCTCCAATGCCTTTTTATTTTGTAAAGCAATCATCAATCGAGTATATGACCTAATTTTTTATAGCATGCTTAGATGTACATGCTCAAGGTGAGCATGTGCTCCACCTCTTCCCTCATTTTTGGCTGATTTGGGGGCATAGGTGCATGTCATTTATGTCATCTAAATAACCAAGATAAAATTATTTTTTTCCCTCGTGTATCTGGAATGAAATTATAAATAATTAGTAATTTTTGATTCAAAGCATATATTTATCACTGGTACACACATGGACTATTTCTGTTTGCCTAGTTGTTTAGTAATTAATTTTATGTAATGCATATCTACAAACTCTTTATCCAAAGAAAGAACTACAACTGTGAAAATAATTTACAGGAGCCTTTTATTTCCCTGTGTCCTCTCCCTCTCTCTTCCTCCCCAAGTAACTGTAGTTTGAATTTTGTGTTCATAATACCTTTAATTTTGTCTTCAAACGAACTATTTATTTTTACCCTGAACATTAGCAAATATGACCATCCTAAATGTCAGAACATTAGTATTTCCTTTTTTTGTTTTGAACACTTAAGAAAAACATGGTATGAGGAGGGAGGTGGGAGGGGCGTTCAGGATTGGGAACACGTGTACACCTGTGGAGGATTCATGTTGATGTATAGCAAAACCAATACAATATTGTAAAGTAAAAAAAAACAATAATAATAATAATAAAATTAAATTTAAAAAAGAAAAACAGTTTTATGATCATAGCAAAATGGAGAAGAAGTCACAGAAATAGACCCTACTACACCATATGCATAAGTTTCCTCATTATCAACAGCCTCTACTATAATGGTACTTTTGTTATAATTAATAAAGCTCTATCATAACTGCCCAAACTCTATAGTTTACATTAAGGTTCACTCAACATTGTACAGTCTATGGATTTAGGTAATGACATGTATCCATCATTAATTACCACACAGTATTTTCACTGCCCTGAAAATCGACTGTGTTGTCAGTTCATCCCTTCCCATCAGCCCGCCCCTTGGTAATCATAGAGCTTTATACTATCTTCATAGTTTTGCCCTTTCCAGAATATCCTATAGTTGGAATCATACAGTATTTAGCCTTTTCAGATTGGCTTCTTTGACTTAGTAATATGCATTTATACTTCCTTTGTGTCTATTTGTGGCTCCATAGCTAATTTTTTAGCTTTACTGAGGTATAACTGACAATTAAATTGTTATATACATAATGTGTACAATAAATTGATGTACATGTAAATTGTGAACAGATTCCCTGTCTAGCTCATTAACATAGCCATCACCTCACATAACTATTTTTCTGTTTTTTTTTCTTTTACATAGAGAACACTTAAGTTCTATTATTTTGTGTTTTACCCTAAGTATGATTCATTTTAGTTAATTTCATGAAGAGTGCAAGGTCTGTGTCTACATTCATTTTTTCCACGTGAATGTCCAGTTTTTCCAGCACCATTTTGTTGAAGAGACTATCTTTGTTCCATTAGTTTTTTTTTTTTTTCTTTTGTAAAACACCAGTTGACTACTTTTATGTATATTATATCTGGGCTTTTTATTCTGTCCCACTAATCTGTGTGTCTATTATTTTCCACTACTATATTGTCTTAATTACTTTAGCTTTCTTCTAAGTCTTGAAGCTATGTAGGGCAGTGCAGTCCTTCAACTGTATTCTTTTCCTCCAATATTGTCTTGGCTACTGACTCTTGTTTCCTTGTATAAAATTTAGAATCAGTTTGTTAATATCCACAAAATAACTTGTTGGGATTTTGATTGGGAATACATTGACTCTTTAGATCAATTTAGGAAGGACACTGCTGCTGCTGCTGCTGCTGCTGCTAAGTCACTTCAGTCGTGTCTGACTCTGTGTGACCCCATAGAGGGCGGCCCACCAGGCTCCCCCGTCCCTGGGATTCTCCAGGCAAGAACACTGGAGTGGGTTGCCATTTCCTTCTCCAATGCATGAAAGTGAAAAGTGAAAGGGAAGTCGCTGAGTCATGTCCGACCCTCAGCAACCCCATGGACTGCAGCCTTCCAGGCTCCTCCGTCCATGGGATTTTCCAGGCAGGAGTACTGGAGTGGGGTGCCATCGCCTTCTCTGAGGAAGGACACTGGCATCCTGAAAATATTTAGTTTCCTATTCATGAATTCGGTTGGAATACATATGCATTTATTAGTTGTTTTATTGTTTTATCACAGTTCTATAGTTTTCCTCATATAGATTCTCTATATATTTTGTTATGTTTATACATAAGTATCTTTTTTTGTTGCTAATGCAATAAATGGTGTTATTCTTTTAATTTTAAATTCTACTTGTTTATTGATTATATATAGGAACATGATTGACTTTTGTGTATTAACCTTATATTCCACAACTTTAATTAAATCACTTTTAGTTTCAGAAATTTTTTGTCTATTCTTTTGAATTTTCTACATACACCATCATGTCACCCGCAAATAAGATCAGATTAAATTCTTCCTTCTCAAATATATACCTTTTATACTTTTTTCTTGTCATGTTGCATTAGCTTTTATTTCCTGTACAGTGTTGAAAGGAGAAAGGGGTCTTTCTTGACTTTTTCTTAACCTTGGTAGGAAAGCTTCTAGCTTCTCACTGTTAGGTATGATGTTAACTGTAGGATTTTTTGGATACTCATTATCAAGTTGAGGAGGTTCCCTTCTATTCCTAGTTTACAGAGAATTCAAGTGATCTTTTAAATTCCACATCATCACAATTGTTTATGTCTGTGGATATATTACTATTGAGTAAAATGCTTAAGCTAATTGAACTATTCATAATGTCTAATATTATGGATGTCTAATATATTCATAATATCTAATATCTAATATTTAAAGCTCATGGATTGGCACATAATGGATAATGAGAAGAAATTGTTTGAATGACTGACAATTCATCTTACAGAAAATAATGCTAAAGTACAGAAAAAAAGTCCTTCAATCCACTAATAGTTAGAATAGAAAATGGGAAAATTTATTCAAATAACAAAGCTAAATTCACTTATAATTCAAATTATGTGTGAATATCAAATTACTCAATGGAACACTTTACTCAGTCTAATAATATTGTAACAAATTTTGATCCTTATAATTAAAATAATTTCTTATCAAATGATTTTTTTCTGAAATATTTGCTTATTTGAAAGCACTTAATTTTTATAATGTAAAATAACTTTTAAAATGTTACTAAATTGTCAAATTTTATTTAACTACTGAAAATGATAACTGTTTATCATTTAAACTGTTACAGAATGTTTTAGAATTTATCTTTATCTTTAGAAAGAAAATTTATCTTTAGAAATAATTTATCTTTAGAAAGAAAAAAATATATAGGCTCCAAGTCAGATGTTGTGATTAGACAGTCTTTTAACCAATACTCATCATTATTTGTAGAATATTTAATCTAGTTATTTAGCATTGCAAATTTAGTGTTAAATATTGTGTAGTCTGTTTTATTATGGGAAGTTAAGAGATTTTTCCAGGGAGGTACTACCCAATAAACCTGCCTATAATGATGGGAATGTGCTATTTTTCACTGCCCACCATGGTAATGCCTACTCATATGTTAGTTCAGCACTTGAAATTTGTCTAAGGTGACTGAAAAAGTAAAACTTTAAATTGTATTTCATTTTTATTAATTTAATTGACAGGAAAATTGACTCTGCTAAGGTCTTTCAATGAAAACAAAAATTCAGCAATTTGATATGTGACAATTCATTAATTTAAACAACTTTTTATCAAATTTGCTGTATTTTGTATTACTATGAATGCAATGGGAACTCATTACTATGAATGCAGGGGAAAACTTGTGTGTGAATTGTGAAAAGTTATGTCTCACTCATGGACAAGTGAGAGATTCCTGGAGTTTTGAAGAATAAGAATGAATCTTGGATCATTTAGGAAAGAAAAAAGAAAGATAAAGTAACATATTGAGTTTTTGTTGTGGTTTCGATTGGCTACTTTAGAGATGAGCTCCATTTTTAAAAAGTGATAGCATTCTGACAAACCAAGAACTGAATAAGCTTATTTCTTTTTTTTTTTTTAATTAATTTTTATTTTTTTAGTTTGTTTTGCTTTACAATACTGTATTCGTTTTGCTACACATCGACATGGATCAGCCACGAGTGTACATGAACTCCCATTCCC
>SJXQ01008217.1:0-73991 GCA_006408695.1 Aepyceros melampus
GTTCTGTGTATTCTTGCCACCTCTTCTTAATATCTTCTGCTTCTGTTAGGTCCATACCATTTCTGTCCTTTATCGAGCCCATCTTTGCATGAAATGTTCCCTTGGTATTTCTAATTTTCTTAAAGAGATCTCTAGTCTTTCCCATTCTATTGTTTTCCTCTATTTTTTTGCATTGATCACTGAGGAAGGCTTTCTTATCTCTCCTTGCTATTCTTTGGAACTCTGCATTCAGATGGGTATATCTTTCCTTTTCTCCTTTGCTTTTCACTTTTCTTCTTTTCACAGCTATTTGTAAGGCCTCCTCAGACAGCCATTTTACTTTTGTGCATTTCTTTTTCTTGGGGATGGTCTTGATCCCTGTCTCCTATACAGTGTTGCGAACTTCTGTCCATAGTTCATCAAGCACTCTATCAGATCTAGTCCCGGAAATCTATTTCTCACTTCCATTGTATAATCATAAGGGATTTGATTTAGGTCATACATGAATGGTCTAGTGGTTATCCCCACTTTCTTCAATTTAAGTCTGAATTTGGCAATAAGGAATCCATGATCTGAGCCACAGTCAGCTCTCGGTCTTGTTTTTGCTGACTGTATATCAAAAAGATAGGACACTGAAAGATGAACTTCCCAGGTCGGTAGGTGCCCAATATGCTACTGGAGATCAGTGGAGAAATAACTCCAGAAAGAATGAAGGGATAGAGCCAAAGCAAAAACAATACCCAGCTGTGGATGTGACTGGTGATAGAAGCAAGGTCCGATGCTGTAAAGAGCAATACTGCATAGGAACCTGGAATGTTAGGTCCATCAAGCAGGCAAATTGAAAGTGCTCAAACAGGAGATGGCAAGAGTGAACGTCGACATTCTAGGAATCAGCGACTAAAATGGACTGGTTGGGTGAATTTAACTCAGATGACCATTATATCTACTACTGTGGGCAAGAATCCCTTAGAAGAAATGGAGTAGCCATCATAGTCAACGAAAGAGTTGGAAATGCAGTATTTGGATGCAATCTCAAAAACGACAGAATGATCCCTGTTCGTTTCCAAGGCAAACTATTCAATATCACAGTAATCCAAGTCTATGCCCCGAGCAGTAATGCTGAAGAAGCTGAAGTTGAATGGTTCCATGAAGACCTACAAGACCTTTCAGAACTAACACCCAAAAAAGATGTCCTTTTCATTATAGGGGACTGGAATGCAAAAGTAGGAAGTCAAGAAACACCTGGAGTAACAGGCAAATTTGGCCTTGGAGTACAGAATGAAGCAGGGTAAAGGCTAATAGAGTTTTGCTAAGAGAATGCACTGGTCATAGTCAGGTATTACTTCTCTTTAAAAGTAATTTGTGGAACTATACATTAAAACGGTAGATTTTACCTAGTTCAATTATATATTAGGGTTTTTTTTTAATATGTTAAGAAAAATCAGTGAGAAAAAGGACTGGGGAATTTTTTTGTCAAATAAAAAATAATATCTAGATTCAGAAATCTATCTTACTTTTATGGTATGCAATATTATTATAATCATAGTACAAAAAGTGGACTTCTCTAATATTAATAGTTTTCATTAAAATATCTATTATACACTTTTTATAGATTTTGGCAAGGCTGTAAAAATCGGTAGACACAGCACAGTAGCACTTTTCAAAACTTTTTTTAAGGAGACAAAACAGAAATAAGGTGAGAGTTGTGAATCTTTAAAATAATAAAAATAAATTTAACCAGGCTTCACATTATCTTTTGATCAAAATACATTATAAATTAATTAGTACTAAACAAATTACACCCTTAAAAACTGTTTATCTTGCATTTGAACTCCTGTAAGACTTAACTCAAATGTCACCCTCTGTAAGACCTTTCCTGGAAACCCTATCTTAAAAGACCATCGCCTCTCAGTACCTTTAAACCCTTTACCAGCTTTCTGTTTCTCATTAAGTAATGTCATTGTATAACAAATTATTATTTTACTGATGTATCCTTTTCATTGTTTGTCTCCCCTACTAGAATAAGGACTATGAGAAAAAGGGTTTTAATTCAGTTTGAGTGTTGTGTTGCCATAACATATTTCAGACACTAAGTAGACTCTTAATAAATATCTGTTAAATACAATGCTTGAAAAATTAAACACCAAATATCTTAGGTTTATCAAGAATAACAAAAAGCCTCTTAAGATTAAGAAAACTTTTTTGGTTTAACAGAAATGGTAATTTCTTCCAAAGAAGACAGATTTTATCACAAGCTGTAGACTATAGTGGCCAATTCAAAAATCTTACCTTTGCTCGATCATTGTGCTTATAGTTAACAATACTGTATTTTAGACATAATTTTGTTAAGAGGATAGATCTCACGTTATGTGTTTTTGCCACAATAAAACAAACAGAAAAACTTACCTTTGCTGGATGTATACAAGAGTGCCGACTGAAAGGAAACCAACTGAGTGTCAGTAAGACTTTCTTCCACTGACATCTGTACTGCATAGCCAGCATCTGGGTTTACATTGGGCAAAGACAGCAAGTCTGTTGACCGAACAAAGAAGTTCCCATGGAAAGTATGAATGGAAAGACCTAGAAAAGAAAAAGGTGTCAAAACAATTTACATACACCTATATATAAAGTTTAGATGTGATATTGTGGTTTATCGGAGAAGGCAATGGCACCCCACTCCAGTACTCTTGCCTGGAAACTCCTGTGGACGGAGGAGCCTGGTAGGCGGCAGTCCATGGAGTCGCTGAGAGTTGGACACGACTCAGTGACTTCACTTTCACTTCTCACTTTCATGCACTGGAGAAGGAAATGGCAACCCACTCCAGTGTTCTTGCCTGGAGAATCCCAGGGATGGTGGAGCCTGGTGGGCTGCCGTCTATGGGGTCGCACAGAGTCGGACACGACTGAAGTGACTTAGCAGCAGCAGCAGTAGCAGCATTGGGTTTATAAAAAAATAAATCCTCAATCTTCACCCATTCTAGGCACACAGCTCCTAAAACCTTTACAATTCCCTAAGTGTTGAGGATTATAAAGTTGTCTTTTACTATGGTAAGTAGGTGACTTCTAGAAAGGAACTAGGTAACCTAATGATGGGGGCTGGCTACCAGAGGATTCAACCATTTGATTATAGAGGTTTAGAACTTTCAGTTTGACATTCCCCCGACCCCTATCCCACTCAGTACTTTCAGAGAGGAGAGAGGTGCTTGAGAGTGAATTAATCAGTCTTGACTATGTAATAAAGCCCCATAAAATCAAAAAGGACGGGGTCCTTAAGAAAGCTTTGGGATTGTGAATACATGGAAATTTGGGAAGAATGAAGCTCTGAGAGAGAGGAAGCAAGCTCCAGAAACTCCAGGCCCCCACACCCTTTTCCTTTCCTCATATCTTGCTCTATGCATCCTGCCTCTTTTTTTGTTGTTGACTTATATCCTTTTAAAATAAACTGGTAATCTTTACTCAGCTATTAAAAAGAATGCATTTGAATCAGTTCTAATGAGGTGGATAAATCTAGAGCGTATTATACAAAGTGAAGTCAGAAAGAAAAATGCCAATATAGCATATTAATGCATATATATGGAATTTAGAAAGATGGTAACAATGATCCTATTGCAAGACAGCAAAAGACACACAGATGTAAAGAAAAGTCTTTTGGACTCTGTAGGAGAAGGCAAGGGTGGGATGACTTGAGATAATAGCACTGAAACATGTATATTTTCATATATGAAATAGATTGCCAGTCCAGGTTTGATGCATGAGACAGGGTGCTCAGGGCTGGTGCACTGGGATGACCCTGAAGCATGGGATGGGGAAGGAGATGGGAGGGGGTTCAAGATGGGGAACACATGTACACCCATGGCTGATTCATGTCAATGTATGGCAAAAACCACTACAATTATATAAAATAATTAGCCTCCAATAAATAAATGAATTTTAAAAAATTAAATAAACTGGTAATCTAGTAATACAATGTTTCTTCTGAGTTCTATAAGTCACTCTAGCCAATAATTTCAACCAAAGGAGGGATTTGCTGGAACCTCCAATCTATAGCCAGAAGCATAGGTAACAAATCGGACTCACAACTGGCTTCTGAAATGTGGTGGTGTGGTATGTGGGGAGGCAGTCTTGTGAGACTGAACCCTTAATCTGTGGGATCTGATGATATCTCTAGGTAAGCATTGGCAGAACTGAGTTAATTGCTTGGTAGTATGGGGCAAATCCACACTGACACTAAAAACAATCATATTAAATAATACACAGTAGTTAGTAAGAATGAGGATGGGATAAAAGATAACTTCTTAAATGAATTCAAATTTTCAAAATAACTTTTTTCAATAATAAGTTGACAATATCTTTCAAAATGCTAAATGGGTATTTACTTTAATCATAATAATTCCATTACAAAGAATTTATTCTACAGATACAATCATTCAAGTTCCAAATTTATATGTGCAAAAAAATTAAGCATTACTGTTTGTGTCATAACAAAAAGAAAAATCACAAAAATTTTTAATGCTAATCAGTAGGAAAATAGTGATATTTACAACAGTTAGAACTGGACATGGAACAACAGACTGGTTCCAAATAGGAAAAGGAGTACCAAGGCTGTATACTGTCACCTTGCTTATTTCACTTATATGCAGAGTACATCATGAGAAATGCTGGGCTGGAAGAAGCACAAGCTGGAATCAAGATTGCTGGGAGAAATATCAATAACCTCAGATATGCAGATGACACCACCCTTATGGCAGAAAGTGAAGAGGAACTAAAAAGTCTCTTGATGAAAGTGAAAGAGGAGAGTGAGAAAGTTGGCTTAAAGAAAATGAAGATCATGGTATCTGGTCCCATCACTTCATTGGAAATAGATGGGGAAACAGTGGAAACAGTGTCAGACTTTAGTTTTTTGGGCTCCAAAATCACTGAAGATGGTGATTGCAGCCATGAAGTTAAAAGATGCTTACTTCTTTTTTTTTTTTTTTTGCTTACTCTTGGAAGGAAAGTTATGACCAACTTAGATAGTATATTAAAAAGCAAAGACATTACTTTGCCAACAAAGGTCCGCCTACTCAAAGCTATGGTTTTTCCAGTGGTCATGTATGGATGTGAGAGTTGGACTGTAACGAAAGCTGAGTGCTGAAGAATTGATGCTTTTGAACTGTGGTGTTGGAGAAGACTCTTGTGAGTCCCTTGGACTGCAAGGAGATCTAACCAGTCCATCCTAAAGGAGACCAGTCCTGGGTGTTCGTTGGAAGGACTGATGCTAAAGCTGAAACTCCAATACTTTGGCCACCTGATGCGAAGAGCTGACTCATTGGAAAAGACTCTGATGCTGGGAGGGATTGGGGGCAGGAGAAGAAGGGGATGACAGAGGATGAGATGGCTGGATGGCCTCACTGACTAGATGCACATGAATCTGGGTGAACTCCAGGAGTTGGTGATGGACAGGGAGGCCTGGCATGCTGCAATTCATGGGGTCACAAAGAGTCAGACACGACTGAGTGACTGAACTGAACTGAAATACTAGTTAGAAGTTAAAATACATGAGATTTTAAAAAAAGCATGATAGATCTACATAATTAATATTAATAGATCTTCAAGACTTGCTGAAAACATGTACAATCTTATTTATGCCACTGCATTATACTATATATTTTCCATGAAGCGGTATATATGTGTGTAAATGTATAGAAAAAGTAACACAGCAAAGTGGTTATGATGACATAAGGCTGGAGAGAAAGTGAAATAACACACACACAGTTGATACAAAAGGACTAGCTTCATCAATAATGTTTTCATTTTTTATAATAATAGGTATATATATTGCTTGTGAAGTAAAAACCAACTTTGCAACAGTAATTAAGAAAAAAAGAAGGATGTAGATCTGTATACATAAAAACAGAAAGCATGTACAAAAAAAGAAGCCACATGTGAACCTCACTGCTTTTACCTGAAGGTGAAAATTTATACCCAGGTTTATATATGCATGGGAAAACTTTTCAAGAGCATATGGAAACTCTAAGGCAGACTATACTGGCTTAATTTCTCATTTTATATTTTTTTGTACTGTATCTCTTTTTGGTAGCTTTATCAAGAGCATTTTATTTCATGTGAAATGAAATTTATCATTAAAAAAGAGAAATCTAAGCAAATAACCACAAAGATACAGTAAGTTAAGCACTGTAGAAAGAAGGCATAGGTTGGTTTGTGTACCCAAGCTTTTTATGCAAAGTTAGATACATATACAACAGCTTCTGTCCTGCCAAGCAGAAAAAGTCATAAAAGCACTTCTGGGATGTACATTTCCCTTAATTTAGAGCCAGTATCTGCAGAAATAATCATGTCTGAGGTCCTTCAATCTTGGATAAGATACAAGTAGGCCCTTTAAAACATAAATGCTAAAAAAAACTGTTAGAATTAAGAAGCAAGTTCAACAAGAGTGCTGGACATAAGATCAATATGCAAAGGATATAATCCAGAGAGAGGGTGTGGGGCGGAAGGGTGGAGGTGGGGGTCGGGATTGGGAGTTCATGTACACTCATGGCTAATTCATGTCAATGTGTAACAAAATGAAAACAGTATTGTAAAGCAAAACAAACTAAAAAATAAAAATTAATTAAAGAAAAAAAATATGCAAAGGATTAATTATCCTTATAGGAGAAAAAAAATTTTTTAATAATTCTATTTGAAATATAACAGAAAAAATATTTAGGAATAAATTTGACAAAAGAAACAAAACCTACATTCTAAAAACTACAACATATTGTTGAAAAAGTTAAAGAAGAGACATACCATGTTTTTGGATGGGAAGACTTATTGTTAAGATGTCAATATTCCCTCCAATTTCAGTTCAGTCGCTCAGTGGTGTCCGACTCTTTGCAACCCCACAAACCACAGCATGTCAGGCCTCCTTGTCCATCACCAACTCCCAGAGTTCACCCACACCCATGTCCATTGAGTTGGTGATGCCATCCAACCATCTCATCCTCTGTTGTCCCCTTCTCCTCCTGCCCTCATTCTTTCCCAGCATCAGATCTTTTCCAGTGAGTCAGCTCTTCGCATCAAGTCGTCAAAGTACTGAAGTTTCAGCTTTGGCCATCAGTCCTTCCAATGATCACCCAGGACTGATTTCTTTAGGATGGACTGGTTGGATCTCCTTGCAGTCCAGGGGCCTCGCAAGAGCCTTCTCCAACACCACAGTTCAAAAGTATCAGTTCTTTGGCACTCAGCTTTCTTCATAGTCCAACTCTCACATCCATACATGACTACTGGAAAAATCATAGCCCTGACTAGACGGATGTTTGTTGACAAAGTAATGCCTCTGCTTTTTAATATGCTGTCTAGGTTGGTCATAACTTTCCTTCCAAGGAGTAAGCGTCTTTTAAGTTCATGGCTGCAGTCACCATCTCCAGTGATTTTAGAGCCCAGAAAAATAAAGTAAGCCACTGTTTCCACTATTTCCCCATCTATTTGCCATGAAGTGATGGGACCAGATACCATGATCTTAGGTTTCTGAATGTTGAGCTTTAAGCCAACTTTTTCCCTCTCCTCTTTCACTTTCATCAAGAGGCTCTTTAGTTCTTCTTCCCTCCAATTTATCTATCTATTAAATGAAAGCTCTATCAAATACCAGCTGGCTTCTCTGCAGAAACTGACATGATGAAACTAAGATCATATAAAAATGTAAGGAACCCAGAATATCACAGTAATTCTGGTAAAGAAGAAAAATGTGAGAGGACTCATACTTCCTAATTTCAAACTTACTACGAAGTCACAATAGTCAAGAAAGTTTGGTACTGGCATAAGACAAACATATAGATTAAAAGAATAAAATTCAGAATCCAGAAATAAACCCTCACATTTATGATCAACTAATTTTCAACAAAGGGACACAGACGACAAGACAATTCAACAGAGAGAGAACAGTATTTTTTAATAAATGGTGCTGGGACAACTATATCTACATGCAAAAGTATGAAGTCAAACACCTACTTCATCAAAAACAAAAATTAACTAAAAATAAATCAAGGACTTAAATACATGAAATATAACTATAAAATCTTAGAAGACAACATATGTATAAATGTTCATGACTCTGGGTTAAGCAGTCAGTGGTTTACTGTTATGATGTAAAAGTGAAAGCCTCTCAGTCGTGACTGACTCTTTGTGACCCCATTGACTATATAGTCCACGGAATTCTCCAGGCCAGATACTGGAGTGGGTAGCCATTCCCTTCTCCAAGGGATCTTCCCAACCCAGGCATCGAACCCAGTCTCCTGATTGCAGATGGATTCTTTATTAGCTGAGCCACCAGGGAAGGCCAAGAATATCGGAGTAAGGGTAGCCTATCCCTTCTCCAGCAGATCTTCCCAGCCTAGGAATCGAACCAGGGTTTCCTGCATGGTAAGTGGATTCTTTACCAACTGAGCTACCTATGATACCAAAAGTACAAATGAAAAATGAAAAAAGATGATTAATGGGACATCACCAAAATTAAAAATAATTGTGCCTCAAAGGGTGCCATTAAGGAAATGAAAAAGGATGGACTTCCCTGGTAGTCCCGTGATTAACAATCCACTTGCAAATGCAGAGGGTACCAGTTCAACTCCTGGGCTGGGAAGACCCTACATGTCATGGAGCAGCTAAGCCCGTGAGCCATAACTACTGAGCCCGCATTTAGAACGTGCAAGCCACAACTATTGAAGCCCTCGGCACCTAGAGCCTGTGCTCTGCAACAAGAGAAGCCACCACAATGAGAAGCCCGTGTAACCCCTGCTTGCCACAAGCAAAGAAAGCCCAGGTGCAGCAATAAAGACCCAGAACAGCCAAAAATAAAGATAATTTAAAACAAAACTCCATTTATGCCTTCATAAATGTTTTTAAAAAAAGTGCCCCCACCTTTGGTACACCGAATCCTCATGACTGCCTCAAAGCCAATCTTCCGAGTGAGGTATCTCTGTAGTTCCTTCTGCAATTTCTGTACTTGGACTGGGTTGTGTTGATGGTGGTAAGAAGGATAATAATAGACACTACCTGCTGAATACCGAGAAATACAACCTGAAAGAGAACACACAATCATTTAAATTCTACCATTACCTACTATTACTAATACAAAGTAACTACAAGCATTTGAACTGACCTTTCTTTACCTTCCAAGACATTGTCAAAAAAGAATTCGTTCCTTTAAATAGTAATATAGACATTTCTCTATTATGAATGCTCAGAGAAGAAGACTACCAGGTTAATTATAAACTAAACTTCCCAAGGCAATAAGAATTCCTTCACTTTGTCATCTATATCATTATAAAAATTCCATTTTGACTTTCACCTGGAAAAATAATCACAAGGAAGAACTTACCCAGAGAAGCCAAATCAGAATACTGTCCACTGAGAAGGAATAAGTCAACAGCCACCTGCTGACCAGAACAGTCCAAGGCTAATTTCTTATAAAAGTCAGTTGATGGTGTCAAGTGAATTTCCTATTAATAATTACAAAGAGAAAACATTTCAAATCATTAAATTGTCATAAAATTTATATATTGTTTCATACATGCCACTGAGGTGACACCAGAGATGGAGGTTCAACCACTGCATCAGGAAGAGCCGCTAGAGGAGGAAATGGCAACCCACTCCAGTACTCTTGCTGGGAAAATCCCATGGATAAAAGAGCCTGGCGGGCTACTGTCCATGGAGTTGCAAAGAGTTGGACACAACTGAGTGACTGAGCACACACACACCCCATATATACTGAGGGCTAACAATTATCTTTAAAGATTCTATAAAATCCTTTATGTTTTGTAATATTTTCTCTTTTTTTCAGTAAGAAACATGTCCTGTTTAAGAATTTTCTAGTTTGTTTTACTTTTAAAAAGGAATATACCTATTACACTTATTCTGATTTTTAAATGCTTAATGCTGGAACTTCTAAACAATTCATATGTAATACTTTTCATCTATCATAAGAGATAAGTACGATTGATACTTTCACTTTATAAGGAAACAGAGGGGCAAAGTAATTAAGGAACTATTCAAGCTCACACATTTAAAAAGCAATGAAACTTAGGCTGACTTATTCCAAAGCTGATACCTTTAATCATTACGTATATGGCCACATTCTCATCTTTTGAGAAATATGTATTTTAAAATTAGTTTATACACACAAGGTGCTCAAAAACAATTCAGGGCAGTCAATGTAACACACCATGACTAATTTTACTCATCATACAGGGTCTACCTTGTCCCTAGCAAGCATATTCTCTTAGTTTCCCTGACTTTCTCAACAAAAGCAGGTGCCATTGCTGCTGCTACTTAGTTGCTAAATTGTGTCCAACTCTTTGTGACCCCCATGGACCACAGCCCACCAGGCTCCTCTATCCATAGGATTTCCCAGACAAGAATACTGTAGTGGGCTGCCATTCCTTCTCTAGGGGATCTCCCTGACCCACAATGAATCCACATCTCCTGCACTGGCAGGCAGATTCTTTTACTGCTGAGCCACCTGGGAAGCTACACACAAATTTAATAGTGGTCTGCTAAAGATCTAACATAAGGTAAGAATGAATCAGAAAGAAAATAATGAAATAGAAATGACTACATAAAACAGAAATGATTATTCATTTCCTTATATTCCCTGTTCTTCATAACTGAAAAATAAACTTAAAATAATCTCTGTAGTCAAAGGGACAAAACACCAACATAAATCTTATTATACACTTAATGACTTTCTAACCTTAGCAGATGACCTTTGGTTGGGTTCCTCTCGAGGTTTCAGGGCTCCCACTCCAAGAGTTGGGAGTTGTGTTTGAAAAACAGACATTCGACCACCAGTTGGGGACATCAACTTAAAGGCAGCCTGAAGAGCTGGACCCAAGGCACTCTGAGTCTCCAAAGTCTTGGTGAACATTTGCGGCAAAGTTTTCAGTAAATCTTGGACGAGCTTGTAAAATAAAGCAAGAAAACTCAAGAATGTTACAATAAAAAAAATTTTTTTCCACAATAAGTCAGTAAGTGATACAATAGACAGGACATTGAGTCATGATGATGGTCAGAGAATCTACAGACAGTACAGTAAACAATGAAGTTGGTCAAATGACAAGAAAGCCATTTTAAGTCAACATTATAATTGGCAAGCAAGACAAATCAAAATTGGGGCCTTACAGTTCTTGCACATGCAGTAGTCCAGCAAGACTATAAGTCCAAAATATATCCAAAAGAACCATCACAGTTTAGAGATTTGACATATTTAAATGCCATGAAATATGGCCTTCTCAATCACCTCTATACACTTTATTCTTTTCGGTTCCAAAGTGTATTTAACTCTTCCCTATTGAAAATCTAAGATAGCCAGTAAATTTGCCAACTAATGATATTACTGCAAAAGAAAAACAAAACAAAAAACAACTACCTCTTCAGGTTAGGTTGTACAAATAAAGAGAGTTAATGGGAAAAAATACTTTGCACTATGGCAAAGTCACCATTGCCAACAGCTGAGACCATAGACTTGCTAGTTAAAATGTTACCCCTAGGGCATATATGCATGTACAGGGTAGACAACATCCCCCCTTCAGACACATTCTGTTCACCTCTCACTGTATTATGTCATGGCAATTTCCAGGCAGGTAATAAGAGTTTCTTCTGAACTGACCTCAATGACACTCTGTGAATCAGAAAAGCAAAGGGCACTGAAAGCAGCCTAAAGTGCTTCTACGTAGTGACCAGAAGCTTATCTCAGCAACCCTCCCAATTTCCCAAATGACTGGCAGGCAGGTTTCCTGAATCTTATCCTCCTTAATGGAACAGACTTATCTTCTACCCTATCACAAACTGATATAGTAAACTTAAAAGCAATCAGTTCAAGGGCAAACTCAAAAGCTGTTCATATGATGAATTTTAACTAATTGCCAATATAAAATGCTACACATCCTAGCATGTCACAGAAATAAGCAAAATTCTACAAAAAGTTCATTAAAAAAATACATTCCTTCAACATTTAAATTAAACGTGTGAGATAGGAAAGTGTCCCTTACCTCTTTACTTTCATTTAAATTTACTAATAAGTTCTCCGGCATAGGTATAAAAACATCTGAAAAAATAAATAAATATTTCTTTTAAACAACTATCACAGATGTTCTAAATATATCACACGATATAATTAACCACCCCTACACTTAGAGAAAAGCCATACTCTCTACTTTCACAGCAATGTCTACCTATGTTCAAAAAGTTACAAGTGCTCTGTAAGGTTTGTACAAGTACTTTGCCTCTTAGATTAAGACAATTTAGAATCCTGCCATAGAATTCCTGCTTAGCCCCAAAAGCAGTCAAAGAAACACTCTTGGCATTAAAAAAAAAAAAAAACTTGACTAAGAAGACACAAAAATTCTGTCTTGAAATAGAAGTAATACAGCCCACTAACAATTCTGTCATTCACAAAGTGGATACTTTCTCACAAAGAAGGCTACTATCCTACTCAGGGCTATAAAATCAAGTAAAGTGCAAGGTATGCTAAATGGCCACATCAGAGGAGTTTTCTAATATTCTAATTTATTCTTGCTTATGTATTAAATACCCTTTTCTGAAAGGAAGCAAACTGGAAGGAAAATGTAGGTGGTGATGGAGTATTTGGAGGGTGTCTCAATTTTTACATTTTTGTACTGTTTTTCATTACAAAATTACAAAAATAAGGTTCATCATAATTCTTATAAAAATAATACCAACAGATAATTTGAAACATTAAATATTTAACTATCATATTAAAAATCTGTCTACTGTTTTTTCTTTAAAATTAAGATTTTAATAAAAGTTTTGAAATATAATTCACACACCATGAAATTTACACGTGCAGAAGATACACCTCAGTGATCTTTTTACTATATGCAGAGTTGCACAACTGTCACCACTATCTAATTCCAGATCCTTTTCATCATTGCAAAAGGGAGCCCCACACTGATTAGCAGTCACTCCTCACTTCCCTACCAACTCCCACAGCTCTAGGCAGCCTGTAGTCTTCTGGTCTCTGAACAGGTCTATTCTGGACATTTTATAATAATGGAGTCACATTATGAGGTCCTTAGTGACTGGCTTCTTCCTCTTAGCCTAACATTTTCAAGGTTCACCCATGTTGTTTTTTACTGCTGAGTAACAACATTACATTATATGGATATCCTCATCTTGCTTATGTGGGGTTGTTTCCACTTCTTGACTGAGTTGTTAAAAAACACTCATGTACACATTTTTGGGTAGACATGTTCTATACTGTTTTATTTTTAATAATTCACATTAACAATTAAAAAACTGAAATATAGTTGCTTTCCTATTAAGTAAAATTGCTGGGTTATATGGTTAACTCTATGTTTAACTCCTAGAGGAACTGACAAAATGTTTTCCCTAATGGTGGCACCATCTTCCATTCCTACTACTAGTGAATGAGGGCTCCAATTTCTCCACATCCTTGCAAAAACTTGCTATTGTCCTTTAAAAAATATTTTGCTATGTGACACCCAGCAAGGGATATTCATCAGCTCTTGTATAAAATTGAGAGGCTGAACCATATCAGTAAATTCACAACTTGGCCCATTATCAGAATCACCTGATATGTGATTTTATTTTATGCCAAATAAGTAATTGGAAAAATATGAATAGATAAGGGAAAGGGGAAAGACTGACTTGGCTGCTCTGTTATGAGATTTGGAACAACCAGGACAGAAGAGGGGCTCTATTCATCTATTGCATTTTAAAGATGTACAGCCAATTCTCATAATTCATAGATTTTATAGTTGTGAACTTACCTATTTATTAATATTTGTAATCCCCAAACCAATACTCATGGAACTTAACCAGTTATTCAGACATGCTCAGAGTATCATAAAATTCTGGTTTTGAGATTTAACTGCTGTGATATGGCATTTCTTTGTGGTTTTCATTTGCATTTCCCTGGTAACTCATGATATGAGCATCTTTTCAAGGGCTTATCAGCCAACTGCACAGACAGAATATTGAATATGGTGTACCACAGAGACAAGGCTATTCAAATCCTTTGCCCACTTTTTAATTAGGTTGTCTTTTTTTGTTGTTTTGTTTTTTTTCTTTTTTGCCTTTTTAGGTTGTCTTTTTTATTAAGTTGTAGAAGTTCCTTGCATGATCTAGATATATATTTTGATCAGATATATGACTTGCAAATATTTTTCCTATTCTGTGGGTGTCTTCACTTTCATGATGGTATCCTTTTGAAACACAAAAAGCTTTAGTTTTTAAAAACATTTTCATTTTTTTATTTTATTGAAGTATAGTTGATTTACAATGTTGTCCTAATTTCTGCTGTACAGCAAAGTGACTCAGTTATACAAATATATATTCTTTTCCATTATGGTTTAGCACAGAATATTAAATACAGTTCCTGGTGCTACACAGTAGGACCTTGTTGTTTACCCAAGGTTTTACTTTTTAAGAAGCCCAACTTACCCATTTTCTCTTTTGTCATTTGTGCTTTTGGTGTTATATCTAAGAAATCACTGCCTAATTCAAGGTCACAAAGACACTTCTATGTTTTTTTCTAACAGTTTTATAGTTTTAGTCTCATATTCAGATTTATGATCCATTTGGAGTTAATTTTTTAAACTGTGATAAATACATATAATATGGAAAATTTATCACCATAACCATATAAAAATTTTTGTCATTCTTTTTAAAATTTTCGTTTATTTACTTAATTTTATTTTTGGCTGCACAGGCTTTCTCTGGTTGCCGTGAGTCAGGGTTACTCTCTAGCTGTGGTGCTCAGGCCTCTCATTGCAGAGGCTTTTCCTGTTGTAGAGCACAAGCTCTAGGGTACTCGAGCTTCAGTAGCAATGGTTCATGGGCTCCAGAGCGTAGGCTCAGTAGTTATGACACATGGGCTTAGCTGCCCCACGGCAAGTTTTAACTTCCTGGACCAATGTCCCCTGCATTAGCAGATGGATTCTTAACAACTGGACAACCAGGAAAATCCACACCTTAACCATTTTTAAGTGTACAAATTGTTTTCCATAGCACTGAACCATTTTACATTACACAAGCAATATACAACAGTTCCAAAATTTCCACATCCTTACCAGCCCTTGTTATTTTTCATTTTTAAAAGTAATAGCTATTCCAATGGATGTTAAGTGGATCTCGTTGTGATTTTGATTTGTATTTCTCTAATGACTAATGATGTTGAGCATTTTTTTTTTGATTGACCATTTGTACATCTTCTTTGGAGAACTGTCTATTCAAGTTCTTTGTCCATTTTTGAGTTGTGGTTTATTTATTGCTGAGTTGTATGTATGTTTGTTAGTCATTCAATCATGTCCAACTTTTTGCGACCCCATGGACTGTAGCCCACCAAGCTCCTCTGTTCATGGAATTCTCCAGGCAAGAATACTGGAGTGGATTGTCATTCCCTTCTCTGGGGATCTTCCCAACCAAGGGACTGAACCCAGGTCTCCTGCATTGCAGGCAGATTCTTTACCATCTGAGCCATTAGTAGCTCTTTTATTAATCCTTCATCTTATGTATAATTTGCATATACATGTGTTTTCTCCATACTTCTGTACTTCTTTTTACTGTCTTGATAGTTTTCTTTCATGTACAAAAGTTCTTAACAGTGATCAAGTCCAATTTATTTATTTTTTTCTTTTGTTGCCTCTGCTTTTAGTGTCATATCCAGGAAATCACTGCCAAACCTAATGTCATGAAGATTTTCCACTGTTTTCTTATAATTTCAGTTCTTAAGTTTCGGTCTTTGATCCATTGAGTTAATTCTTTTTTTAATATGGTTGAAGATAAGGGTCTAACTTCATTCTTTTGCATGCTCAGTTTTCTCTGAACCATTTGTTAAAAAGACTGTCTTTTCCCCATTGAATGGTCTTGATATCCTTATCAAAAATAGTTACCATATATGTGAAGGCTTATTTCTGGGCTTCTATTCTGTTCCATTGGCCTATGTCTATCCTCAACTACTTCCTGAATGAGATTTAACATTAACTTGTTTTTGTTACCTTGTTCAGAATTCACTTTACCTCCATAATTCTGTTTCCTCTTCTATAAAATAAGAACTTTGACTGAAAAACTCTCACAAGTCCAAAAATCTTGTCACTATATACTCAAAGTTTTCCTCAATATAGTAGAATCATACCAAGTGATCTGAATTGGCTGAACAATCATGAAATATTTCTAAAACTAAAATTTCCTCAGTTCATTAATTTAAGTATATACATATACCTTCAATATCTGAAACTATTAGCATCTGAGGTTGAGAGAGACCTTCTTGAAGACTGTAGAAGTGGATTGTACTATCAAATGTTATGAAGCCAATTTTTGTCCTGGTGTTGCCAGGAAGCCTAAAAACAAATTCAGAAGAATATTTTATAAAGTTTTATATTATACCTAAAATATCTGCAAAGAGTTACATATAAACATTTGCTTCTATCCTGTGGAAAATGTCCCAACAAAAATGTTTTTAATCCATGCAGTGTTTAATCATCATGGAAACATATACTACTCCAAAGAACACACTACACATAACCCAAATAACCAACAAAACCAAGCAGTAATACAGCAATCCAAAACTCATTATACCTATATAAAGCTATATTAATCACTTAGGAAATGACATATAAAAAACAATGGAAAGTATACACAAAAGTCTGTAGATGATTTTAACTTACAAAAAAGACTTCAAAAAATTACCACATACGAACTCTAAAATGTAATTTACATATTGCTTTACATACTGTATCTTTTTTTTTAACTGCTTAAATTTATTTTTATATTGCTTAATGCATTCATTTAAGAACATCAGCAAAAAGACGTTTTAAAGAACTTAAATATGTACACCTTAGTTTTACAAGGGGAAAAACAAACTGTACACCTTAGTTTTACAAGGGGAAAAACAAACTAGTTTTCATTCTTGGGTAAGTTAGTGAACCCTCTCATCAACAAACAATTCTTAGATACAACCTACAATATTAAAAACACAAATGCCCATAAGAACAAAAATGCCTGCAACCAAGCTGAGGGAGTTAGTCCATTTCTGATGAAATCTGCTCCTGAACATTCTTCCTTACCATACAAGAGCACAAGAATATTTCATTACGCTGAAAGGTCATGCTAGCTTTCATGGGTTATACTAAGCATGTAAGAACCATTTAAAGTACAGTTGTTTTAAGAGGCTTAAGAGAGATGACCAGCAAATGCAATGTGTAGACACTGTTTAGATTCTTTTTCCAACAAACCCCAATAAAAAAACATTCTTGAGACAACCAGGAACAAAAATTGAACTGGATATTATATCATATTATGGAAACTGCTAATTTTGTTTGATGTGATTCTCATATTTTCTGCTACTGCTGCTCTGCTAAGCTGCTTCAGTCGTGTCCAACTCTGTGCAACCCCATAAATGGAAGCCCACAGGCTCCCCCCATCCCTGGGATTCTCCAGGCAAGAACACGGGAATGGGTTGCCATTTCCTTCTCCAATGCATGAAAGTGAAAAGTGAAAGTGAAGTCGCTCAGTCGTGTCCAACTCTTAGCGACCCCATGGACTGCAGCCCACCAGGCTCCTCCATCCATGGGATTTTCCAGGCAAGAGTACTAGAGTGGGGTGCCAATGCCTTCTCCATCTCATATTTTAGTTAGGCTTAAAAATAATTCCATGTATTTTTAGGTAAAATGATCGTATTACGGAATTACTGCTAATTTTGTTGGATATGATTCTCATATTTTAGTTAGGCTTAAAAATAATTCCACGTATTTTTAGGTAAAATGATATACTGATTGAGATTTGCACTAAAATACTCTAAGGGAAAAAGCAGGGGCAGGGGTAAGATGAAGCAAGAACAGCTGAACACTAAAAACACTGAACCTGAGGCTAAGTGCCTGGAACTTCACTATATTCTTTCTATTTACCACATCCTTGAAATTTTTCCATAATAAAAAAATTAAACTAGTATTTCTCAGAGAAAGGGAGACCTAAAGTTAACTATGGATTTAAGTGGACTTTTAGAACATAATTACAAAGCTTTTAAAATATATTTTGGAACTACTTATTCATTTTATTAATACAAACAATGTTTCTAAATTAACCAGTTAAGATACTTACAAATCCAGATTGTCTAACAAACTCTGGCAAACTGAACTCAAGTATCCGGTTTCAACTGCATTGTGAGACACATCAAAAACAAAGAGGTACACTGGAGGCTGAGGTGGTCGTAACTGAAGGAGAAAAAGGATCTCATTAAACACAGTTCACAGGATTTAATTAAATTTACCATCTGTCATGTCTACATATAGCAAAACAATAAAATAAACCTTATTTACAGATCAGGTGGAGACTATAATAATAATAGATGAAGAAAATAATATAGAAAGAAGTTTTTTTCAGATGCATACTTAGAAAAAGGAAAATGAGAATATGATTGTCATCTGTCAGAAGAGTGTTTTTTCTAGGACAGGAAGGGGAATACATATAATCAGAAAGCTTTTAGGGGACCTCCCTGGTGGTCCAGTGACTACGACTCTGTGCTCTCAATGCAGGGGTCCAGGGTTCAATTTCCAGTCAGGGAACTAGATCCCACATGCCAGAACTAAAAGAGCCTGCATGATGCAACTAAAAGTTGGTGTAGCCAGATATGCTGCGACTCATTCGGTCACAAAGAGTTGGACACAACTGAGCAACTGAACTGAGTCAGGTATTAGGTTAGTGCAAAAGTAATTACAGTTTTGCACTGTTGAACTTTGCCATTTGATATTGGAAAAATTTTTAAGTAAATGTGGTTATGTTACACACCATTTGCACATTTCTTGTGCGCATTTCTTGCTTCATATTTTTTGCTAATAAATTATTACTTGTTAATTTTGTATGTATTTTAGACTATGGAAATTGTTACTAGACAAAAAGCGAATTCACGCAATTTTCTTATTGGAGTTCAAAACGGGTCATAAAGCAGCAGAGACAACTCATATCAACAATACATTTGGCCAAGGAACTGCTAATGAATGAACAGTGCAATAGTGGTTCAAGAAGTTTTGCAAAAGAGATGAGAGCCTTGAAGATAAGGAGCACAGTGGCCAACCACTGAAAGTTGACCACAACCAACTGAGAGCAATCATCAAAGCTGATCCTCGTACAACTACACGAGAAGTTGCCCAAGAGCTCAATGTCAACCATTCTACGGTCATTTGGCATTTGAAGTAAACTAGAAAGGTGAAGAAGCTCAATAAGTGGGTGCCCTCATGAGCTGACCGTAAATCAAAGAGGCTGTTATTTTGAAGTGTCATCTTTCTTATTCCATGCAACAAACACGAACCATTTCTCAACCGGATTGTGACTTGAGACGAAAAGTGGATTGTATACAACCACCAGCAACTATCAGTTCAATTGTTGGACCTAAAAGAAACTCCAAAGCACTTCCCAAAGCCAAACTTGCACCAAATAAAGGGTCCTGGTCACTCTTTGGTGGTCTGCTGCCAGTCTGATCCACTACAGCTTTCTGAATTGCAGAAAAACTATTAGATCTGAGAATAATGCTCAGCAAATCAATGAGATACACTGAAAATTGCAACACCTGCAGCCAGCATTGGTCAACAGAAAGGACCTAATTCTTCACAACAATGCCCAACCACCTGTCACACAATCAACATCTCAAAAGTTGAACAAATTAGGCCACAAAGTTTTTGCCTCATCTGCCATATTCACCTGACCTCTCGCCAACCAACTACCACTCCTTCAAGTATCTTAACAACTTTTTGCAGGGAAAACGCTTCCACGACCAGCAGCAGGCAGAAAATGCTTTCCAAGAGTTCGCTGAATCCTGAAGCATGGATTTTTATGCCACAGGAATAAACAAACTTATTTCTTGTTGACAAAAATGTGTTGTAGCAGTTCCTATTTTTATTAATAAAGAACTGGTTGAGACTACTTAAAATGATTTAAAATTCAGGGTCTGGAACCATAATTACTTTTTCACCAAAATAATTAATAAATAAATATTTTTTAAAAAGAAAACCTTTTGAGAGTATTGGCAATGTTCAATTTCTTGACCTGGGTTGTGAAACAGTGGTATTATGATTACTTGGTAACCTATATATTCATGTTTCATAGGTTTTCATCATCTTTCACAATTTAGAGAAATTACAGTTCTGAAAATGATGAATCAAGTCAACTTGAGCTGGTAATTTAACCAACACATTTCAACCAGTTGCAGAAAAATGTACAAGTATATTTTAAACTTGCAGAAAAATGTACAAGTATATTTTTAAAACTGCAGAAAAATGTACAAGTATATTTTAAACTTCCAAGCTCAATATTTGCCTTCAATTCAATAAAAAGCATCAAATAATCACACTCAGAACTCGATGTCTAGTATAGTTTTATATTTTTTTGCACATATCACTTGCCAAATTCATAGAATCTGCTGGCCAAGAAGTAAGTCTGGAAGAAGCAACATCTCTTGCAGACCTAGGCAAGTTTCCAAATTTAAAGGAAGCCATTTTTACAAAAGCTAAGAGGTAAAGAAATGGAGGAAAGCCATTTAAAAAAAATAAATGCTTCTGATTTTTTGGCTTTAACTCAGCAAAGGCACAGCTACATAAAGAAAGCTATTAACAGCGATTTAAGTATCACAAAAACGTTTTCTATACTGAAATTTCCATGTGGTGAAAACAGACTGAGTCCTCATAATTTCTATACTAAAATGGCCCCAATTGACCAGATAGAGACTATTCCATAAATATACACTAAAATAAAATATTAAAAGTTTGTATTAAGTCTTATCTTCATATTCCCTTTTCTTAGAGGCAATTATTACATAGAGAAAGAGAAACCAGAAGTTCTGGATTTTGCAAGTCACTTAAGTAAATCTGTTTCACATCTGTAAAACAGGATGAACAGTGCTTAATTAAGAGTTATTTGTGATGATCAAAAAGATCTATGTGCTTTGTAAAATGGATAGTACTAATAAACATTAGGCATAATTATTATCTTTTCAAATGCAAGAACTCAGATACTCACACAAGTGTATGTATTAAGTACTTACAAGAGGATACACATCACATTATCATTTATAATAGCAAAAAACTAGCAGAGACCTAAAAGTATACTAGCATGACTCCAATATTCTATTGCAGATTTCTGAATGGATACCCAAGAAACATAAACGGAACTTCACATATACTTTCACTTTCCAAACTTACCCTTATATACAAATTAACTATGTTTATAATGAACAGGATAACTTTTATAAATTAAAAATATAAAATTTTATTAAAGAACTATATGGTACATTTAAAACCCAGGATTATGAAATATTTATGCTATATAAAAAGTAAACTTTACCATGTATTCTGAAGGAGCCATAAACTCAATTGTAGCATTTTGAACTTCAGGTCTTCTGTGAGGTTCTCCATAGACTCTGGTCAAAGGGTTGTACATGAATTCTTCAGGAACTACGTGAATTAACAACATACACTGTTAAAACTGAAAGGATTACGTTTAATACAACTTGCATTTGGCTGTTTTCTTAATTTAGGGATTCATATATAATTCAATATAAACTAAATATTAAAAGCTAAATGCACTTTTTTTTTTAACTTGGCCATGCTGTGAGGCATGCAGGATCCCAATCAGGGATTGAACCTGCTCCCCCTGCAATGGAAGCACAGAGTCTTAACCACTGGACTGCCAGGGAAGTCTGGGTTAAATATACTTTATTTTTGAGTTCCATTCAATTTCTCTCCATAATGAATAGCACTAAGTATGTTTTGCTTTTACAATTACAAGTACTATGATTTTTCCTATTTTCTAATACCCTTTTCTCTTAATTCCTGGAAAGCTGCTTTCCTAAAATAGTTTAAGAGGATGATAAAAACTCATTAAGTGATAATTATTTTCTTAAACACCAAGACTAAATTTTGTCTAACATTTCACAGTGGTACAAAGATATTAACATTTGATGTCATTTACAGACTCTGGTTGCCCCTGGAAAGCTACGGCAAAAATACTTCAAAGTATTTTTAGTGTTATCAAGGTATGGGGCATGGTGAGTTTCAAAAGTTATTAAGACCTCTATGGAATATCAGCTGCCTTCTGCTTATAAAACACTAGTTTTCCAATACTTTCTAAATTATCACTGCATCTGTCTTCTCAATAACTGTTTAAAAATTTAAATCCCAATATATGCTGAAAGGTAAGCTATAGTTCACGAAATGCTCTGGGCTGCATATGAAAGTGACTTCAACTTTTATTACAATTTAACTTCATATACCAAAGCACATATACGTAAGATTTTAAAGCTGTACTAAACACTATACATACAGATATTTTCTGAATTATTACAGAGTTAAAAAGAAGCTCTTTTTCTACCCTCATTTTCTTCCACTCTAAAAATACAAACAGTAAACGTGGTTTTCAAAAATCTCAGAAGCTCCTCTATTTTCCAATGCTTAATGAAATCTCCTTCTAAATAAGATTTTTAGAAAAATTGAAAACTTAATTTTCAATGTGGATATCAGGATGCCCTTTTTCCTTCTCTAATCCTAATAGAATGTTGCTAGTTAGGTGATATTTCTCAATATATAAATAGTGAAACAGTTACTGAAGGATATCTGCTCCTCATCAACTACTGAAAAAACTACATTCAACTAACCTTCTAGCACTGCCCACCTCCCTTCATACAGCAGTGAATGAAGCTAATGGCAGCTATTCTGTGGACTTATTTTCTTTCACCCTAGAGAAAAGGCATGGGACAATTTCTAAATAAAAATATTTCTTAAATTATAGGCTTAAATAATACCATGAAATATGCCATTTATTATATGCCCAATATAATAAATGTAAAAAAGTGGTATCAAAGTAATATTACCATTTTTTTTTTGCTTAAGAAATATGTAATCATTTATATATAAGTATAAATGTCTAGGAAAAAGTAAAAAGAAGTTATATATGAGTGGAAGGATTACACATAAATAAGACAGGAGGTTTTTTAAAATTTTTTTGCTTTTTTAAGTTTACATTTATATTATCCAATTTCCCTACAATGAATATAATAACGTTAATAAAAAAAACATACCATCATTAACTCGGTAACATAAGTTACATTTCCATCTCCTTTGATCAAGAAAGCTGACAAAAGGGTTGATGTATGTCCTGCATGAACGGCATCTCACAATTGTACTAGAGGTAACCACAGGCAATTGCTGGAAAAAGAAAACCCACAACTAATTTATTAAAGACAGCAATCATCATGTCTAAGGGTAAAGCAATTAATCCATACAACAGTTGCAATATTATAATTTTTGAGGAAAAACTAAGGTAAAAAATGTGTCCAACCTGCCACACAAAATATTATGTAGTTGACATGTACTGATATTTAACTGTAGTGATTTTCCCCAAGACTATTCTCATTAAATTTTGCCTTTTAAAAAGTATTTATTTTCTCATTAAAAGTTTACATTGCTTACACAACACTGTAAAGCAACTATACTCCAAAAAAAATTGATTTGAAAAAAGCTGACACTGCAAAATCAATATAGTAAATTTACAATGCATTTCTGAGATGAATGGTGAAGGATCGGATCGACATTCTAAAAAAAAAATCAATTAAATTATTAAGAAGTTTCTTCATGTTACATTAACAGGCTACTAAATTCTCATAAAAGAACTATCACAAAATAAGTTATGGTTTAAATCATATTTAAATGTTTTATTTGACTCGGCAATTATGCTATTTAAAGTTTATCTTACATATTAAAAGATCTAAAGTCTTAAAATCAAAAATCAATAAAGGCAATACAATCCTATTACCAAAAGGAGGTTGGTTATGGGAAAGTCACTTCACTTATGTACTGATTATCCCAAAGGTACATGATCACATGTCAAGGTCCTAAAGCCTTAGGACAAAAGTAGAAGGCCTTTTTTGTTTTTCTTCCTTTTTTGAGAAACAGTTTCTCAAAGCAACAGACTACTCCAAGAATAGAAGAACTGGGAGAACGGGTAAAGCATTTTAATGGGTAAACAATTTACAACTTTAAAAAAAATACTACGGTTCACTTATTTTCTTCAGTACCTCTATCCTACTCAGTACCTCCTGAATTTTTCAACAATATGTTTATTTTATCTCATTATAAAAGTGTTTGATAATAATCTTTTTGACTGAAATACAAATAAAGGAATCTGTCAATGGTCAAATTCCTAAAGACAGCTCAAACAAAATTCTTGCATTATTGTAAAAGATTCCTTACCATTAAGATAATTTTCCACATTTACTTTCACTAATAAAACATACCACAAGGTCTTTAAAAGGATGAAGCAGCAGTCCCAAAGGAAGTTTGGCTTTATTCAGTAAGGCCTGAGTCTGAGGAATGCTAGTCAGTGTGCAGCGAAATAACCTATATCAAGTAAAAATCATGTATCAGTTATTACTATGACTAGTTTGGAACAAAAAATTTTCAGAAGATTTAAAAGGTACACATTGTAACACTGGATCAGATTATAAATGAAGTATTTCAACAGGCTCTCACAAATTTTATCCTTTTTAAATATTTAAATCCTATTCAGAAAGAATATATTTTATATAACAAAACAGTTTCTTCTCAGCTTGTGCATAAGACAGTCTGGACTATCAAAGGACTTACTTTTTCTTTATATAAATCTAGACTGCACTGGAATTACACCGACTCAATGGACTTGAGTTTGAGTGAACTCTGAGAGTTGGTGATGGACAGGGAGGCCTGGCATGCTGCAGTTCATGGGGTCACAGGGGTCAGACACGACTGAGCGACTGAACTGAACTGAACCCAAACGTAAAGTTATGTGTATTACCTGAAAGCTCAGTTTTGTATTAGGTTCTAAAAAGACTGTTTAAACATAACAAATTCAATTTATCAGAAAGTCTTCATATCTTAAAAACTTCATGAACTTAAACTCACAACCAAATTTAGAAGAGAAAAGCGCACTATAATTATGTTTGCTATGAAAAATAATTTAAGATAATAGCAAATAAAAGATAATATAGAATCAAATCTCCACACTTCGGACTTTGAAAATATAACAGAGCCACCATAATGATAATGAATATCATAGTCCCATTAGAGTTGATAAGAGCAACTATCAGATCAGGCATTACAATCTTATTTCTTTACTTAGAACATTTCAAATATCAAGTAAGCAACTAACAAAGTATTGTTTTGTGCATGCAGGCTACTTTCATAAATTAATACACCTGCATAGCTTGCTCAAAATACACGAAGCTCAAAAAAAATCTGGAAGCCTTTTAGAACAAGTAAAATGTCAGATTCCATAAGAAGTACTGTTTGAAGCCTTACTCAGGGTTACAGTTCAGCTTCTGGATATCTTCATGCAAATTTGGAACCGGAGGCTGCAAAGGTGTCGATGGAAGTATGTTTCTTTCTTGAAGAGATTGATAACTCTTAGCCCCTCTGGATGTAGGCTTAATCCACTCATACTTGCAGTTAAATGATTAGCACCTAAAGGAGTCTAAAGAAATATAACTTCACAGTAAGTAGCCTTTACAATGTCTTCCATTGAAAAGAGAAGCATATATTAATAACAAAACTGTAATCTCGATTTCCTGGTCAGTTTTTTTGGTTCTGAAGACATGTAACAGGACAAAAGTCTTATGAAATATTATCATTCTAATTTGGTAAAAAATGTTCATTGTACCTTCGTAAAGTGTTTTCAGGTGAATATAGTTTAAATCAAAAAGCAGAATACAGGTTATAAAAAAAAAGTATACCTGAGTAAAAGCCTGTGGACCACTTGGGTAATTCAAGGAAGAGGGTGGTATTCCTGTTCCTGTTGTACTAGGTGGTGCTGTGTTCTGATAACCAGGTGGTAAGGAGGGATATGAATATCCAACACTTCGGCTCATTGTGGGATTCTTATTAGTAGGCTGTGATGTTGCTAGAAACAAGGTAACTTTTAAGTTCTATTTACACTCCAAAGTACTTTAAATCAACACATAGATCCATTAAATTTGTAACGCCAAAATCCTTCAGGTAACTTAATACTTTAACTCATCAATTTTGTAAAATAAAACAAAATACTAGTAACAAAGTAAGAGCAATGATTGAAATCTAGCTAATGTGGTCTATAGCTATAAACACACAAAGGTTAAGTTTAGTATACTTAATTTACTCTCATGTCATGTACTAAACATTGTATTCAGACTAAAATTTTAATTCAAAACAACTTTAATTAAAATATAATAAATGTTCAAATGGATAAATTTAAATAGATCTAAGAGATAAAAGGATTCTATAGTCATAACATAATAATAATAAAGCCCATAATCCCAATTCTAAAGCGGCAGGGGTGGGGGGCGGAGGGGAACCTAACAAAAATTCTAAATCCATAGAGACAGAAAATGCTAACACGAGATACCACTGGATGACCTAATTATTAAGTTTTCTTCTCTGTTTCTATCAGGAACATATTAAAAAAAAAAACTTTCATAGCATCTCACCCAAGAAGCCACCGCCTTCAATTTCATCATAATTATTGTGAACCACCATAGATCCATTATTGGTATTTGATATAATACCTAAGGAGGAAGTTCATTAACAATACTTAAATTAGGACCAGTATTATGATTTCTGCAAGATCTGATCTAGTGTTTAAAATTTATGACAATGTTCCAAACGACAAATAGCTTAAACCACATCCCAGGAAATGTCACATGTTGAAATAAAAATTTCAAACAATATAAGATTCTAAATATACAAAATATACAAAAGTTTCAAATAACTTTATAAACCTGTAAAAAGAATGGTACTTTGTGGAGTTTATAAATTTATATACAATATGAAAGTTTTATCAGTTGCAAGAGCAGCATTAAAAACTTCTAAGGAGCAGTACACACTACACTAAGTCACCAAAATCAATACTATTTAAGAAGTATTGATTTACTATTTAAATAAGGATGACATACACTATTTATCAGGGTAAAAACCTTTAAAAAAATACAGAACAGAGTAGAATCTAGAATTAATTTTAAAGTGATATATAGTGATTAGAACAATTGCTTTAGTCCAGCAAACTAAACTAATAATTTATCACTAAAATTTATTAGCTCTAATTCAGGTATAGAAGAAATCAAATCAGTGAATAGCATCACCTCTAGCACCTACAAATAAATGTGTTAACTTTTAACAGTCATTTTAATACCAAATAGATAAGTTTAATGAGTTCAATAAAGTTAGTAACTCCTTTCCAATTCTCAAGACCACCACGACTTTACCCATGAGTTGATATATTAATAGAAAATCTTGGTAATCTTGTAGAAACAAGCAAAAACACTGAACATAGTTTTATTTTATTTATTAACTTTTGGCTGTGCTGGGTCTTAGTTACTGCACAGGCTTTTCTCTAATTGCAGCAAGCACGGGCTACTCTCCAGGTGCTATGTGAGGTCCTCTCATTGCAGTGGCTACTCTTTTGCAGAAATGGGCTCTAGGGTGTGTGGGCTTCAATAACTGTGGCATGTGGGCTCAGTAGTTGCAGCTCCTGTGCTCGAGAGCACAGGCTCAGTAGCTGTGGTGCACAGGTTTGGTTGCTGTGTGGAATGTGGGATCTTTCCAGCCAAGAGATCAAACCCATGTCTGCTGCATTGGCAGGTGGATTCTTTACCACTGAGCCACCAGGAAACCCCTGAGCATATTTTTAGTTGGCTAAAAGTTTAAATACTTACTCTAGCTTGATTTTCAAAATTATCATGTGAGACACTACTTTATCATTTTGTTACTCATTGTTAACATGATCCTTTTCAAATTATACACAGGTCAGTTTTTTTTCCCTACTAACAATACTAAAAAAAGGAAATGGTAGAAGAAAGTACAAAAATGATAATATGGATTGTACTGATTCGTAGAATATGGGCAGTGGCTCTTTCCCCCCTCCTCATCTGTTTTCCTATTTCCACTCTTGTCACAATGATTATGTTACACCTAAAATTCAATTTCTTACTTTATAAAACATTTTAAGTTAATAAACTTGTATTTTAAAGTTACATCTGAAGATATTGGTTTAAAACTATAAAACATAAAAATGTTTTTACATTTTACTTTTTATTTAGGCTTATAAATGTTTGTTAATAGTGGCAGTTTGTTAACAGTAATGGTGGCAATCAAAAACCTGCTTCCACGAAAAAAGCTGATGTATTAAAAATATAGCTTCAACATCATGTCCAGAAAAGCAAAAGTCCCCCTCTCACCTCCCTCTACCAAGAGATACATGACTTTATAGCCATGATTTTTAAAATCTGCACAGTAACAAAAAAAGTTAACAGTGATCCCAAAGGCTAGTCCACAGCCCAGAATAGAGAAAAGGAAAACTGAGTAATTTTTTTAAACCCTAAATTCCTCAGGGGCATCTCAAACAAAAACAACCAGATTTTCTGAAAAAATATGGCTTGAATGCACAGAATTCTGATAATATTAATCCTTCCACCCTGAGTCAAAATTTTAGACTTGACTTGGTTTTTGTCCTGCTTACCTTCTTGGTTGCTAGTTGAATTAAATGAGGGCTGGGGCACAGTTCTAGGTGTCAGTTTCTGAGGAGTAAGGGCCCTCACTGGAGGTTGTCCTCCAGTTGGAGGGGGGCCAAGAGGAGCTCCTGGTTGAAAAGTAGTAGGCAGAGGTGGATTCGCTAAGGGCAGTGTAGACCCTATGGAAACAACGGTTTTTCACAAGTCACTTAAGAACTCAAGAAAAAGGCCAAAGCAGCCTTTTACCAAATCTAAATAACTTCCAAATTTATATTTTCATTATAAACCACAAATTACTACAAATAAGTTAACTTCCCAGATTGACTAATTTTATATGCATACTTTACACATTTCCAAATCTCTCCTACCATAATTCTTGTGTGTGTGTGTGCACACGCACACCCAGTCGCTCAGTTGTGTAACTCTTTGTAATCCTACAGACAGTAGTTCAAGGAGTTCTCTAGGCAAGAATACTGGAGTGGGTTGCCATTTCCTACTCCAGGGGATCTTCCCAACAGAGGAATTGAACCCGAGTCTCCTGGGCCTCCTTCACTGGCAGGCAAATTCTTTACCACTGCGTCACCTGGGAGGCCACCATAATTCTTACCTGTCAATTGTTAGAACAATATAAAGTCAGGATCAAATCACGTATAGAGTAGACACAATGCCCTGTTTATTGCTTAATTTTTCATTAACTGGTCACAGAGCTTCAACAGGCCATGTCAAGTATTGCAGTAGAAATTAACATGAATAAAATTTTATGGAGTACTTATCAATATAGCCCATTCGATTACCATCAATTAGGGTTAGAGTTAGCTTTCTAAAACTACGAAGTATTCTGGTTATCCTAAATTCTCCAAGTTTTATTTCATTTTGCTTCATTTTTATTGGGGGTATAACCTGTTAATATTAGATAATAAATGTATACATTGTTTAGTGTTTACCTGGTAATAATTAAAAGCAGGTTACTATCCCTAGGTTTAAAAATCAGGAAATGATCCAAGTTTATGTATAAACCTTATGAAACACTGCTATCCAAGATGCTTAAAAGTATCCATCAAATTAAACTAAAAAAACATCATGGCATTTGTCCTTGTACCTACCAGTATCTCACTGCCTCAATTTCACCAATTTTCTATTAGGATAGTAAGTTCTACTATTGAGGAAATTCTGTGTGATATGGAAAGTTCCAAAACCCACAACCAACTTCTCATTTGCCAAGAAGAAGCAATAATCTACAAAGTTGATAAAATACTACTGATTAAATACATGTGATTTTTCATTATAATACTTTTATCCTCTGAATTTAATATATTCTGTGTTTTGTAAAATTGAAGGAATAAGGACACCAAATATGAAAATTTTCAGTGTCTCTTCAACATTGTTGAATTCTCCAGTGCTAAGTCGCTTCAGTCATGTCCAACTCTGTGACCCCATGGACTGGAGCCCGCCAGCCTCCTCTGTCCATGGGTTTCTCCAAGCAAGAATGCTGGAGTGGGTAGCCATTTCCTTCTGCAGGGGATATTCCCAACTCAGGAACCAAACTGAAAAATGATCTTCCAACAAGACTAGTCAGTGCCCTGTTGTCAAAAGTGAAGATAAAGATTACTGCCATGGAACTCCCTTATCGAAGAATAGAGACCAGTCTAAGGAACAAAAGGGCAAGGTACATTTCCAACTCAGCATGAACAAGAATGTATGATACATCTGGCTACAAAGATGTAACAACCTAATGTTTAACAAAATACATGTGAGCTTATTGAGATTTTTCACAGCTTAAGAGGAATACTGTTGAATCCAGAATAAGCTATGTTTCATAAAATAGACATCATTTTTTCAAGCTGAATGACCCTTACTTAGAACACCAATAGCTAGAGTTTCAGAATCTGGCTCCTGAGATCTCTAAAACTAAGTACATGCTAACAGGTGGCCTATAAGAAAAGAAAAAGTTCAGTTCAGTCGCTCAGTCATGTCCGACTCTTTGCAACCCCATGAATCGCAGCACGCCAGGCCTCCCTGTCCATTAGTCGGCAAAGTAATGTCTCTGCTTTTGAATATACTATCTAGGTTGGTCATAACTTTTCTTCCAAGGAGTAAGCGTCTTTTTATTTCATGGCTGCAGTCACCATCTGCAGTGATTTTGGAGCCCAAAAAAATAAAGTCTGACACTGTTTCTACTCTTTCCCCATTTATTTCCCATGAAGAGATGGGGCCAGATGCCATGATCTTCGTTTTCTGAATGTTGAGCTTTAAGCCAACTTTTTCACTCTCCTCTTTCACTTTAGAGAATTTTAATATGTGAACTATATATTTTACATTACTTAGATACAATTTTGAGATCAGACAATCAGGCACGTACCAACAATGATGAAAAAAGAGGTAAAAATGGGGAATTTTTTGAGGTCTCATTAAGAAAAGAGAAGAGCCGTTATATAGTTCTTTTAGCAGTCATATGCTTCTTTTACACATTAACCTTCCTAAATTTTGGCATTTCCTTACATCTCTGTCACCACATCTGTGCTATAATCAAGGTGCTCTACCTGGGGACACCTCAGGGTGGTCTTCCTTCTGTTATAGCCAAAAAAATTTTCAGATTATTGATCACATGCTTTTTCATGAGAGGCTACACTTACTTCCAAATAGTTTTTATTTATTTATTTATTTTAATATTTATTTATTTGGCTGCATTGGGTCTTAGTTGCAGCATGTGAGATCTTTAGTTGTGGTATGTGGGATGTAGTTCCCTGACCAGGGATTGAACGTGGGTCCCCTGCACTGGGGACATGGAGTGTTAGCCACTAGACCACCAGGGAAGTCCCTCAAATAGTTTTTAAATAGTACTTTTTCCTAACCTATTTTCTGTGGCTTTGGGCAAATTATTCAAGCCTCTTACTTCTTATCTGTAAAACATACTGCTATAAAAATTAAATAAGATAAAACACATTCAAGTTTGGTAAAATGCTGGAAAACAACAAGATTCAATAAATGTTATCTACAATTCTTAATAAAGAAGTGAATGTTATTCATTTCAAATGATTAATGCTCACTCACAGTGTCAAATAAATAAGAATACAAGTAATCAGAAGGATTTTGGTTCTAACAATGATGGGTCAGAAGATCTTTCCAAAGAAACCAAGTTTCTAGAAGCACCCTTAATTTTTACAAGACCAAAATACATTCACCAAGGTTAGTGGCTAATCAAGAGGCTAAGAAAAATAGATTCAGCAGTTAACAAACTATAAAATGCATGAAGTACATGTAGTATCTAGATGCAGAAATACATAAAGGTAACAACTGATAATACCATTTCACTTGAAAACTTTTACTAGTTCATTTCCTTGAGGATGTGTGCTGAACAGAATCAATCTGCAGATCCCAATACAGAATCTGAATTAATAGCAAAAAAAGGAATAGTAAAAAAAAAAGAAAAGAAAAAAGGAATAGTGAAATGGTTAAATGAACCTACTTTTGAACCACATATGACCAAACAATGAGGTTAAAAAGATTTAATGATCAAAGTGAGTTCAAGAATACATAGCTTTCTTCCCAAATTGATGTACAGATTCAGCACAATCTCTATCAAAATCACAGCTATCTTTTTTTTTTTCCCAAAAATTTACAAGCAGATCCTAAAATTCTTAAGGAAATGCAAGGGACTGAGGCCAGATAGAACAATCTTGGGGAAAAAAAATAGTTGGAGGAGTCAATATTTCCAAACTCAAAGCTTACCATAAAGCTACAGTAATCAAGATGTTTGGTAACAGTATAAAAATACACAGATCAATGGAACAGAATTCAAAGACCAGAAATAAATCCTACATTTATGATCAACATAACTCTTATTTTCAACAAGGGTGCCAAGATCATTCGATGGGAGGAAGAACACACTTTCCATTAAAAAGTCCTAGGACAACTATATATCCACATGCACAAGAATAAAATTAAATCCCTACCTACTAACACCATATGGGCTTCCCTGATAGCTCAGTTGGTAAAAATCTGCCTGCATTTCAGGAGACCCTGGTTCAATTCCTGGGTTGGCAAGATCCCCTGAAGAAGGGACAGGCTACCCATTCCAGTATTCTTGGGCTTCCCATGTGGCTCAGTTGGTAAAGAATCCACCTGCAATGCAGGAGACCTGGGTTCGATCCCAGGGTTGGGAAGATCCTCTGAAGAAAGGATAGGCTACTCATTCCAGTATTTTTGGGCTTCCCTTGTGGCTCAGTTGGTAAAGAATCCACCTGCAATGCAGGAGACCTGGGTTCGATCCCAGGGTTGGGAAGATCCTCTGAAGAAAGGATAGGCTACTCATTCCAGTATTTTTGGGCTTCCCTTGTGGCTCAGTTGGTAAAGAATCCACCTGCAATGCAGGAGACCTGAGTTCGATCCCTGGGTTGGGAAGATCCCCTAGAGAAGGGAAAGGCTACCCACTTCAGTATTCTGGCCTGGAGAATTCCAAGGACTATACAGTCCATGGAGTCACAAGGAGTCAGACATGACTGAGCAACTTTCACTAAAAACACCATGTACAAAAATTAACTCAAAACTGATCAAACACCTAAACATAGGAACTAAAGTTATAAAACCTTAGGAAAAAAACACAGGGATAAACCTCTGTACATGGCTTTTTGACCACAGAGGTGCTCAATAGTACTCCTCACTCCAAAAGTAAGTCTGTTTTCACTGCCCCTCCCCAGGATTCTTGGATTTCTGGAGTCAAAAATTGTCTGTGCCTTAACAAATAGATACGCCAAGCCTTAGATCTAGTTCAAAGAGAGACCACAGGGATTGAGCTTCCCTAGAATAGAAGATGGAACCTTGCTAACCAGTCCTCCAGGAAGTGATTCTGCACATATACCTGAAACCCTAAAATATCACAGGTGACTCAAAGAAACTCAGATAATACCTTCAAAGGAAAGAAGCAAAGCAGAAACAGTCATGATTTTAACTTAACCCAAAAGTTATAGAAATAATCTAAAGATTAACAGTGATCAAAAAAACAGTGATAAAGTCTTCCAATAATTTTAAGACTGAAATAGTAATTTAAACATTTAAAATAAGCAAAATTTTCTCATTTCTAGCACTCCTATAAGAACTCTACCTGATTTTATGAAGTTGTTTTGAAGTGAAGAATCTCCAGAAGAAACATATTGAGGGCTCATCAAATTTGTATTCCCAGTCATGGTTGGTTGGGATGACGCACGAGGACAATGGTTTGTCTGTGACAAATAGTTATACTGCCAATTTGAAGGTGATGGTACACTGGCTCCAGGAAGAAAGCTACCAGAAGGCATTGGTGTAGCAGCTGGGTTCTGAGAAGTAGGTAGTGGCATGTGGGGACTAGGACCACTATGGAGTGAAGGTGTCACTGGATGAGAAGCCACAGGTGGTCCATAAAGAGCTTGTCCGGGTCCCTGATAATTACTTAATGGAGAAACAGTCTGGGAACCACCAGAGTTAGACTGTCCGGAGACTGGATTCAAGGTCTTTGCTGGTATTAGATGAGGGTAGGATCCTGGAAGCTGAGAATTATATCCTTGGCTCACTGACACTTGTGAAGACATCAGGGCATTCTGGACAGGACCTTCCAATAAGAGCAGGAAAAATTAGTCTTACAAACAAACAAAGCAATACTTAAAAAAATTTAGTATAATATATGGTACTCTTACAACTCAACAACAAAAAGACAAATAACCTAATTAAAAATGAGCAAAAGCTTTAAGTAGTATTCAAATATACTTCCAAAGACAATAACAAATGGCAAAATGTTCAACATTATTAGTCATAAGAGAAGTGCAAATCAAAACTACAATGAGATACCACTTACACTAGGATGGTTAAAAAGAAGAAGATGGCAAATAACAAACGTTCACAAGGATATGGAAAAACTGGAACCCTCATACTTTGCTAGTGTAAATGTAAAACAGTGCAAGTGCATTGGAAAACAATCTGGCAGTTCTTCAAAATGTTAAACAGAGATATCATATAATCCAGCAACTCCACTCTTGGTCTCCACAAAAACTTGTAGACAAATGTTGACATATTATTAATAGCCCACAAGGAGAAACATCCAAATGTCCACTAACTGCTGAAGATAAAAAAAAGGGGCATAACTATACAATGGAATATTACTTGGTCATAAAAATGAATGAAGTATTGATGGCATGCTATAACACAGATGAACCTTGAAAACGTTATACTAAGTGAAAGGCACTACTCACAAAAGACCATACGCTGCACAAATCACTTATATAAAATGTCCAGAACCGGAAAACTCAAAGGCACAGAGGTAGATTTGTGGTTGCAACAGCTAGAAGAGGGTATAGGTAGTAGCCGCTAATGGGTATGGGGTTTCTTTTTGGGGGTGATAAAGATATTTTATATATTTATTTTTTAATTTATTTTAGTTGGAAGCTAATTACTTTATAATATTGTAGTGGTTTTTGCCATACATTGATATGAATCACCCATGGGTTTACATGTGTTCCCCATCCTGAACCCCCCTCCCACTTTCCTCCCCATCCCATCCCTCTGGGTTTTAAAGTTGGTTGTAGCGATGGTTGCAATTTTTAGTTAAGTACACTAAAAAATCATTGAACTGTACATTTAAAAAAACTTTTTCCATCTTAGTTTCGGCTGCATCAGGTCTTCACTGCTGCGCACATGCCAAGGCAGCTCTCTAGCTGCAGGGCGTGGGCTTCTCACTGTAGCGGCTTCTCTTGTTGCAGAGCCTGGGCTCCAGGGCACATGGGCTTCAGTTGCTTTCAGCTGCTCCGATGATTCCACATCTTCAGGACCAGGGATGGAACTCATGCCCCCTGTATGGGCAGGCAGATTCTTAGCCACTGGACCATTATGGAAGTCCTGACTGTACATTTTAAAGCTGTTATATATAAAAAAAAATTAATCTCTAGAATCACTTCTCAGGAATATATTGTCATTTCTGCCCATAAAACTAGAAAATGAAAGGAAATAAGATGAATATTTTTTAAAAGATGGCACTCATACAAAACTACCTCCTGTGGACTCTTTACATTTAGTAACAAAAAAATACTTATCTTCAATCATGCCCCCTCAATCCATGCAACCAACGTACAAATACCATTAGTCTAATTTGAGCCCTTTCATTAATTACACAATACTTACACAAACATACACAAGTATATATATATAGAAGGAGAGGTAGGATTGGGAAGCCTACAAAAGCATATACACATAAGTAGTATGTATCTGGGGAACGCTAGTTTATACACATTCAGTTCAGTTTAGTTCAGTCACTCAGTCGTGTCTGACTCTTTGTGACCCCATGAACCGCAGCACGCCAGGCCTCCCTGTCCATCATCAGCTCTCGGAGTTTATCCAAACTCATGTCCATTGAGTCGGTGATGCCATCTAACCATCTCATCCTCTGTCGTCCCCTTCTCCTCCTGCCTTCAATCTTTCCCAACATCAGAGTCTTTTCAAATGTGTCAGCTCTTCACATCAGGTGGCCAAAATACTGGAGTTGCAGCCTCAACATCAGTCCTTCCAACGAACACCCAGGGCTGATTTCCTTCAGAATGGACTGGTTGGATCTCCCTGCAGTCCAAGGGGCTCTCAAGAGTCCTCTCCAACACCTCAGTTCAAAAGCATCAATTCTTCTGCGCTCAGCTTTCTTTGTAGACCAATTCTCACATCCATACATGACTACTGGAAAAATCATAGCCTTGACTAGATGGACCTTTGTTGACAAAGTAATGTCTCTGCTTTTTAATATGCTGTCTAGGTTGGTCATAACTTTCCTTCCAAGGAGTAAGCATCTTTTAATTTCATGGCTCCAGTTACCATCTATATGCATTACTCTGCCAAAAAAATTTTTTTAAATACAGGTATTCTTTCAGAACAAAAGAAACAGATCCACATGTTAGTTGCCTAATTGTTTATAATAATGAAAAACTGGAAACAAATTAAATATTCATCAGGAGACTGAATAAATTGTAGATTATTCACACAACAGACTAATTATCAATAAAATGAATAAACCAGATGTACATCTACCAATTTAGATAAACTACAAAAAGAATACTAAGAACTTCCCTGGTGGTCACTGGTTAACAATCTACCTGCCAATGCAGGGGACATATGTTTGACCTCTGGTGCAGGAAGATTCCACGTCCTGAGGAGCAATGAAGCCTGTGTGTCACAACTGCTGAGACTGTGCATCCTGGAGCCTGTGCTTTGCAACAAGAAAAGCCAAAACCGCCGAAATGAGAAGCCCACACATCGCAACTAGAGAGTAGCCCCTGCTCACTGCAACTAGAAAAAGCCCTCTCGTAGCAACAAAGACCAGTACAGTCAAAAATTAATAAATAAAATATTTAAGAAAAGAATACTGAGGAAAAGGAAGTTATAAAGAAGTATGATATCTTTCTTACACAAATCTTTTGATTATGAAAATTTTCAGACATAACACAAAAGTATAAGACCACTTTTTGCAGTCTCTCACACACAAAAAAGTGAAATATCCATAGGAAATATATTTGATTTATGTATTTATTTTGGATTGTTTGACATTTTATGACAGAAAATTTTTCTTTCAGGAATTCTCTGACAGTCCATTGGTTAGGAGTCCACGCTTTCACTGCAGAGGGCCAGGGTTCGATCCCCGGCTGAGAACTAAGAAAGCCCAAGCTGTGCAACAATCACATACACACACAAAAGAAAACAACTTTCTTTCTCTCATAAACATGATATGTCTCTCCATTTATTCAAAACTGTTTTTTATCTTCCAATTATATTTCATGCTTTTTTTGTAAAGATGAAGCGAAGTCGCTCAGTCGTGTCCGATTCTTCATGACCCAATGGACTGTAGCCTATCAGGCTCCTCAGTCCACGGGATTTTCCAGACAAGAGTACTGGAGTGGGGTGCCATTTCCTTCCCCAAGGATCTTCCCCACCCAGGGACTGAACCTGGGTTTCCCGCATGGTAGGCAGATGCTTTTACCGTCTGAGCCACCAACTTCCTTTAAATTAAATGTAGTTAACTTGCTGCTAGGGATTCTGCAGTTTGCAAATTACTATGAATAGAACATTTACTTTCACTTCTAACTAGTAAAAGGCTATCAAGATTCAAAGTACCATAAATACCCAATTATAAGGTGAGATTTTCCTCAAAAATTATTTCTTAAAAAAGAAGGCACCAAAAAAAAAAAAGAAGGCACCATACAAGTCTCTACAAACGTTCTCATTGTACAATAATGCTTTGTCCTAGTGGATTAACACTGTTTCAAACAGTAGGTATGATAAAATTCATGAGTTACGAAATCAATAAGCTATAAACTATCTTTTTAGTTAAGAAACAGAAGACAGTTAAGAATGGAAAATATTGTAGGATATCACATGTAATAAAGGTTAAGTGTTGTGAGGTTTCATTACAAATATATACATATATGAATATGTATACTGGGTCACTATTTAAAATGTATTTCTTATTGTAGATTATAGTCAACTTCTGAAAGCCTGTGATCAGCTGATACCTTTGAATCTTCTTTTATCCCTCTATGATTTATTCCTTACACATCCTATTACCTTTTAAAACATGGATCAGATCAACTTCCTACTCAAAACTTTTCCAAAGTCCTTATCTTAGCTCATAAGATCCTCTATGTCCCTGGCTTCCCTTCTGGTCTCATTTCCGACTTCCTTTGTTAAAAAATATTGAACATTCATTTTATTTTAATGAGACAGTGCCAGGATAATACATATGTTGTTTCTGATCTGGAAGTAAGTATCCTGTAGTCTTCTGATTCTATTTGTTTTTTCCTGTTCTTGCAGCAAATTTTAATATAAAGTTCAATTTTCCTTTAAGATTAGGTTTAACAGATTATGCCAACTCAGACAAGAAAATAGCCAATGTCTTGAACCACAGATTCATTAGTTCTATATGTATCATATTAATTACATATGGTTCTTTTCTTATTAGGCTGTTCCCATCCTAATTTGATTTTGCTTTCAGTTAATCATATCTGATCATCTGTATGGGCCAAGGGGTCTTTTAATCTGATAGCTCTAATTCTGGAAAGACATCTATGCAGGGCTATATTTAAGCCAAGTTGGCGCAGATTTGCAGTTCTAAATAAACACACACCGTATAACTCTACCTTATATCAGTGTATCATATAATCTAAAATGACTTAATAATTTCCACTAAAGACTGAAAACCTTTTTTAAATATATACATATAATAGAACCCAAAATCTTTGAGTATAACTGCTTCTGGTAACGTCACTATATCAACTGACATCAATTACTCTAATAGCTAAAGGCCTTTTACTATTCAAGTAATTTCCTACTCTTCCTCTCTACTCAGCTCCAGTCACATTCACCTTCTTAATGCTCCTTCAACAAGCTTAAAAATGCTTCTGCTTTAGGGTTTGTCACTATTTCTTCCACCAAGAATACTCTTCCCCTAGATATAATCTCACTCCATCTCTTCATTCAAGTCTCTCTCAGACACAGTCTCCTCACAGAGGCATTGTCTGAACACTACATCTAAAACAGAAACTCTTTCATTCTCTTCCCCTCTGACTCTGTCTTATTTTTCTTTCTAGTGTTTACCTGACACTATGTTATTTATTTGTAGTATCTACTTCACTGTAACATAAGCTCCAGGAAGGTAGGGATTTCTTTTGTTCATTACTATATTCTCAGCACCTAAAATGTGCCTATCACATAGTTGTGTTTGTTGAATGTGTACTCAGTATGTGTTTGTTGAATGACTCCAAGAATAAATATTATAGCACAGAAACTCTTGTACTTTGAATAATAAAGTACCACTTGGGGAAAAGTGAGAATCTAATAAAGGATAACTTCAATTACTATAGTGATCACATGATGGAATCTTTTAAAGGTAAAGAAAAATTTCCACAATACAGCACCATAACGTTGCATATTCTTGTAAGCAAAACTTCTAAATAAACTTAAAAAAAAAAAAAAAAACCAAGCCCTTTCCTGAAAAATTCAGTCCTAAAACATTAGGTGAGGTAAGCATTCGCATATGTGGAAAATGGAGTAGAGTAAGGGGGCAGAGCAAGCAATGACAGAATGGTTACATACCCTTGTTTTTGTTGTTCAGTTGCTAAGTCATGTCTAACTCTGCAATCCCATGAATTCAGCATGCCAGGCTTCCCTCTCCTTCACTACCTCTCAGTTTGCTCAAACTCATGTCTACTGAGTCAATGAAGCCATCATGCTCCGCTATACCCTTCTCCTGTCCTCAATCTTTCCCAGCATCAGAGTCTTTTCCAATTGTCAGCTCTTTGCATACAGTGGAACGGATCAAATAAATATATATGAGATAATGGAAGTAAGGTCTCACTCTCAGAGAAGGAAGTCACAAATATGGAAAAGGGAAAATGAGAAGGAATCTAATGGTAGTGGGACTGCAACAGAGATTACAATCGAAACTCATGGACTTCAATGTGTATATGGTAAAGATTCCCTAGCTCCATCTGCTGAGACTGAGAGCAGAGACATTCTAATAGCACCGATCTCTCAGTACTTGTATTCTTGGTTTCTAAATACTATTCTCCATTAAAAGGAATCATGGCTGATTCATGAGCTTGAAAAGTACAAGATGAGCCTGCAACAACTTACTGAGCCAGAAGAAAAGAAAATGCCCAAGAATGATGACACATGACAAGAGGATACATGAAGACAGCCTGAAAGAGCACCCACAGGCCAAAACTGAGATAACAGAAGCATCAGTATAAACAATGATAATAGGTTATAGCCCACTGAAATCACTGAAGTCATGAAATCAGAAGACGCTGGCTTCTTGGCTAGAAAGCTAAGACAAAGCTAGACAGTGTGTTGAAAAGCAGACATATCACTCGGCTGAGAAAAGTCCGTATAGTCAAGGCTGTCTTCCCAGTGGTCATGACGGTTGTGAGAGCTGGACCGTAAAGAAGGCAGAGTGCTGAAGAACTGATGCCTTCGCACTATTGTGCTCCAGAAGACTCCTGAGAGTCCCTTAGACAGCAAGGAGATCAAACCAGTCAATCTTAAGGGAAATCAACCCTGAATACACATTGGAAGGACTGAGGCTGAAGCTGAAACTCCAGTATTTCAGTCATCTGATGTGAACAGTCGACTCACTGGAAAAGTCTAACCCTAACCCTAATTTGGGGATAGGAATCCCCTTGATACTGGAAAGATTGTGGGCAAAACAGGAGGGCATCAGAGGATGAGATGGCTGGATAACATCACTGATGCAATGGACATGAATTTAGGCAAACTTTGGGAGATGGTGAGGGACAGAGAGGCTTGGCATGCTGCAGTCCATGGGGTCATGAAGGCTGGACAACAACAACCCACTGGGATAGTCCACACCAATAAAATAAATGAATAAATTAAAATTCTAATAAGAAATAAGATATTTACAAAGTCTCAAACTACATCTCCCAAAATACTTTTCAATTACAAACGAGAAAGGAGAAACATGACTGTGAAGAAGCTTGGCAGACACCCTTCTAATCAAGTGATCAAAGTGAACATCACCAATAATGGGGGAAAATGAAATCATGTGCCACCTAATGGGATGTGATGAGAATACAACATCTTTTCTGTCCTGCTAAAGTGCATAGTCTAAATCTAATCATGATGAAATATTGATATATGACAAACCCAAACTGAAACACATTCTTCAAAATAACTTGTAATTTTCAAAAGCATCTAGGTCATGAAAGTCAGAGGAAGACTGAGAAACTGCTTCAGGTTGAAGAATACTACAGAGGCATGACACTAATGCTAAATGTGACTTTGGACAGGATTTTTTTGCTAAGGGTTTTATTGGGACAACTCATGAAATCTGAACAGGGTCTGAGGATTAGATAGAAGTCACATATTAGTGTTAATTTCCTAATTTCTTAGTTGTATTGTAGTTATTCAGGACAATTTTCTAATGTGTAGGAAATAAAAAAGCATTTAAGAGTGATGGGACACCATGTCAGCAATTTACTCTCAGACAGTTCTGGGGAAAAAGTTCTTTGCAGTGTACTTGCAACTTGTCTATAAAGCTGATGTGATAAAACTTTTAAATAAAAGCAAATGAAGACTTTTTAGGTGAACTCTTTAGGAATAAATGTTAGGAATAAATATATTAGGACTGTCTACTTAAAAATAGTTTCTCCAAATCTTTTTGACAACTTGAAACTTGTTTTACTAAATTAAGTTAAATGATGGAAAAAAGTTAAATCATTCCCAAGTCAAATAAGATACTGGGAATATCATTTACTGAACATAGGTTTTCTTTTATAGAGAAACTAAAGATATTTAGGACTATTAATGTTTGGTAACACACTAAAAGAATTTTTCTTCCTATGAAAGAGCATATAGTATAAGTTTGCCAATCTACAGAATGCTAATGTAGAAGACAGTTCATAGTTGCTTACTTCTTGGTTTTCACTAGAAACTGAAGTTTTCAAAGGTTAAGAATCCTAATTAAACTATGTAAATAAAACTACTAAAAAAGTTGAAGATTTAAGGAGTAGAGATGCATTTTGTTAAGGAAAAAGACAGCAGTTTTGCACAGAAGCTGGTTATTTCTAAATGGAAAAGAAAATAAGGGTCAAATTAATATGAATATAGAAAGTTGTAGAGATTTAGAAGAAAAAAAATCTTTAGGACAGAATTCTATGGGGACTTCCCTGGTGGCCCAGTTGTTAAGACTGCGCGATTCCACTGGAGTGGGCATGAGTTCAATTCCTGATCAGGGAGCTAAGATCCCTTATGCTGCAAGGCAAGGCTAAAAACAAACAAAAAAAAAAAAAAAGAGAGAGAGAGAGAGAGAGAAGAAAGGGAAGAAAGGAATTCTATGTGTAATCAGAACTATGATTGGAATAAATTTGAGTAGATAAATTTTAATATTAATGTAAGAGGATACAAAGCCTCTTAGTTTTATTTCTTTCTCTGTTAAGAGGACAAAGTTTCTTAGAATACTGACCTGCTTTTAATACCAGATTGTAAAGTTTCTTTATCTTTTAAGTAATCTGTTATAACTTTCTACATTTCCCTTGGAAATCTAAAGTCACTTGGTTGAGTGAATAAGTATTATTTCACAGTGACCTATGACACTGTTTTTAAAAACTTTTTTATATTTCTGACAAAATTCTCAAAGGTCAAATTTATATGAAGTTCATTTGACCTCCAGCTAACTTTGAGGTTTTTCAAGAAGGCCCGTGGCTTCCCCAGTGGCTCAGCAGTACAGAATCTGCCTGCAATGCAGGAGACACAGGAGATGTAGGTCTGATCTCTGGGTAGTTAAGATCCCCTGGAGAGGGACATGGCAACCCACTCCAGTATTTTTGTCTGAAAAATCCCATGAACAGAGGAGCCTGGCAGGCTACAATCCATGGGGGTCACAAACAGTCAGACACAACTGAAGCGACTGAGCAGAGCATGGCACAGCAAAAGGGCCCTAGAGCACCTTAAGAAAACTGTTTTATCTTGTTATCAAAGAAAGATATAAAACTAATTAGGCTTATTTGATATGTTAAACTACTTGGCAAGCATTGTCAATGAATGATAAACCTGTTTAAGTTATATTGTATGAGTAAATTCTATTAATATAGACATTCTAGAAATAATATGGAATACCTAAAAATCTTGTATGTCCTAGTAAATAAAATGTTATCAGCCATAACTCTAGTTATTATCTTAACATATTGTATGTCACAGTAATAACCAAATTCATCTGTCAATTACATTGTCATCAGATCTTTAACCATGCCTTTTAAAGTCTTCTGTCTTGGGGCTGGTGCACTGGGATGACCCAGAGATGGTATGGGGAGGGAGGTGGGAGGGGGATTCAGGGTCGGGAACACGTGTACACCCGTGGTGGATGTTGATGTATGGCAAAACCAATACAGTATTGTAAAGTAAAAAAATACATAAATAAAATCTTCTGTCATCCACAGACAGTTATTGTTTTACTCTGATGCTGCTGAAGAAAAAAAAGAAAAAGAAGCTTCATCGTCAAGAACACTCACAGAAAGGACTTTCTGACAAGTACAGGTTTCTGACAACTTTCAGATAATACTGCTGAACTGGTAAGAAATTAAATAGTTACAATGGGAAACCTGATGACTTCATGAAACTGTTAACAGAAGATTAAGACCAAGTACTAAGTACATGATGAATATAATTGGGGGGATTTTTTTTACCAAAATTATTACTGATTTTTAATCTTGTGCTTTCTAAAACAAGGAAACCCTTCCCCTCAAGCTAATTATGACTTACAGCAATATGATAAATTACACTTTTGTAAGTACAAGTGAAGCATTTACCTTTTCTCTCTACTTGATTCCCCCAGAAACTGGAAACTCTTAGGTTCTCAGCAGCCTTATCAGGTGAATAATGAAGATTACCTCCTGGCAGGTGCAGGAATCTCAAGATATTCTGGAGATCTTGAGAAGGGAAGAACCCACCCAAATCTCGGGTATCACACACTGAATCTTACAGCACACCCTTGATCTGGCTTTCTTGGTCTTGAAAGACCATGAAGAGTTCAATTTGAAATTCCTTATGAAAGTTCCAGCAGAGCTGAAAAGAGCCTATATGATCAGTTATACTTATGTAAATAATCAGGCCAAGTTTATTGAAAGCAGATTTGTTTTGCAGACAAATTAGCTTTAATCTGGCCATATTTGATGGAAACTAGGGTAATTTTAGAGAGAAAAAAATGTATTTCAGTATATGTACTGCTGAAGAGAGCACTAGAAAAAAATATTTCAATGCATATTACGTTTTAGTGTTGTCTTTAAAGTTTTTCTATATTTACTGCCCAAAGACTCACTTCCAAAATAACTCTTTGTTGTTATGTTATATTATTATAGATTTTAATTACAACTTAATTGAATTATTAAGAGGACATTCTAAGTTTGTTTCTGGAGTTTATCATAGTAAATTATCTTTGGATGAAGATCAAATCCCCATAACCTGCAACCAGGATATTATGTATATTGGAAAAGACATCAGATAAAGGACTCTACAGCCACACTGGGAGGGGCCATATCAGGCTACCTCTCCTAAACAGACTGCAGCTCCTATTTCTGACATCCAGCTCTGACTAATTTAGGCCAGCCCTACCAGACTAGGATGAGAAGAAAACATCTGAAGTAGAGAGCTGACCCAAAATGCTGGACCAGACTTGTACACTAATTACTTTGACAACTGCTCACACTTCTGCTTACAAATCAAGTATTTCTTTCTTGGGCTTAATCAATGCCAAGTTTCAAAAGTCAGTATGTTGGATTTGTGGCCAATTACCAATGTCCAGTATACCTGGGTTACCTTTGTAAATTTCTCCTTTTCAAAGCTCTAATCAGGCGGCCCTTAGAAATTTTATTTTAGAAGAAACTTGAGTACCATGCAAGCTACCATCAGTATTACTAAATGGGACCCTGTTACCTGGCCAATTTATGACACTTGCTCTGAAACTGGCCACAAAATATATAACATCTCCTTTTTACTAGATGTTAAGTATTGGGTAGCTCCTGATCCCAGTGGATTTACGGAACAAGTTTATGGCCTTGGCTCTCCCTGGGCTGGTTAGGAAGATGCACAATTGGGTTTCCTGTGGGCTCAAGGTCATCCACAAGCAGCCTTGGAACCAGGCCCTGCCAATCTGGCTTCAATTCCAGCATGCCGGGTTCAATGTTTTCCAATGGTATGACCATTTAGCTACAGAATTTGCTATTTCCCACTTGGAATATAAGATATCATTACTTACATAGAGGCTTTAACAAAATTTACTGAGTAGGCTTTGAATGATAGTTATTAAAGCCAGTAGCTTGCTCAATTCAAAAGTCTACATGATGAGAAAAAGTGGTGCTACAAATTATAATATGACCTTTGAGATTCTAATTGCTTCCCAAGGGGGAAATTGTGCTGTAATACATACTGAATGTTGTGTATCATATTCAATAGTCTTCTGATATAACTCATCTTGAAAGTCGGGTCTGACTCTTTGTGATCCCATGGACTATACAGTCCATGGAATTTCCAGGCCAGAATACTGTAATGGGTAGCTGTTCCCTTCTCCAGGGGATCTTCCCAACCCAGGGATCGAACCCAAGTCTCTGGCATTGCAGGCGGATTCTTTACCAGCTAAGCCATGAGGGAAGTCCAAAAATACTGCAGTGGGTAGCCTATCCCTTCTCCAGCGGATCTTCCAGACCCAGGAATTGAACCAGGGTCTCCTGCACTGTAGGTGGATTCTTTACCAGCTGAGCTACCAGGGAAGCCAATTCATCTTAAGACACATGAAGAATCAGATTTCTACTCTGAATAATCCTCTTCCTAATTTAGGGGAAATAACAGAAAAATGGATTGGTTTAGGAGGCTCTGGCTTAAAACTTTTAAACTACTGATCACATCTATAGTTCTCTATGAATTAATGAATATGCACAATGTACGTGACAAGATAAAACTGGCATATATCCTAGTCGACAACTTGAAATTAACCATTAGTCCTTGCCAGATATCTTACTAGCATAAGTGCCTAAAAGGAAAGAAAGAACCCGGCTATTAAGACCCCAACATCAAGGAAAATGATAAACAGGGCAGGTAAGCCATCACTGTAGCATCCAGGGACCAAATATTTGATTACCTAATGCTTTCTATCAAAAGATGAATGATTGGGAGAAGGCAATGGCACCCCACCCCAGTACTCTTGCCTGGAAAATCCCATGGACGGAGGAGCCTGGTGGGCTGCAGTCCATGGGGTCGCTAAGAGTTGGACACGACTGAGCGATTTTCCATTATAGTGTATTATATCATACTGAATATAGTTCCCTATGCTATACAGTAAATTCTTGTTATATATCTATAGTAATGCTCATTCTTGAGTTTTCAGTTTCAAAAATTATACTGACATTTTACCTAAAAAAAAAAAAAAAGATAAATGATTAAAGAAGGGAAATGAATGAAATAAAATTCCTATTTTATGGCAAAACAAGAAAATTTTAAGTATAGATTTTTTCTGTCTGCTTGGGACTCCTCCCTTAAGTGTGTAATGTGTATCTGCATTAATCACACATACTTAGGAGATAACCTTCCTTATTATTCTTGTAAAGGGTCATGATGATTCACTACTAGCTCTGTATACGCAGATCTGGATTGTGTAAACTGTCAATACATCATTTGAAGTACAATCCTTTGTCTCAAAAAGGCATATGACTGTACTTTGACTTCTGACAGGGGGAATATTCCTCAGAGCTTTCTAAAAGACTATCTTCCAGATTATAATCCTCAGGTTGACTGGAATAATTTTTCCGTTTCTTTGTTAGATATTAGCCTACTGAATAATTTTATTGTCAACACTATATTTTATTCAAATGGTTAGGAACATACCATTCATTGCCTAATTGAAAAGACAGATTTTATGAAGAATCTTCTGAGCACACAAGGTGAGTAAGATCCACTCCATCCATGTCCTCAAGAAGCTATGGTCCAAACAGGAGAACAACCAGCTGAGGACAACAGAGAGTAAGATCTTAAGAGACAACAGGAGTTACAGGAAAAGGACTGCCAAGGGTGTCTGCAGAGAAAGGAGCAACATGCGCAATAGCCCATGGCCATGAAACAGCATTCTGAAAAATCAGTGGGGCACAGCAGTCAAGTGATTGTGTCAAGCATCTGAAGTGAGGCAAGAGGCTAGGACATCAAAAAAACCTCTTGGGGATTGCAAGAGAGATTGGAAGATACTGGAGTCTACAGCAGTAATCCAGGTAAGAAATAATTGACTAAACAGTAGTAGTGGGAATACAAAGATCTTTCTATGAAAATATTTGTAAAAAGTACAATTATAAATAAATTTGGGTCATCTGGATAGAAACCAACATCTCACAGCCTAGTACTGCCACAAGATTTCAAGGCTCACTCTAATATTTTTATTTATTGTTTCATCACAGGCCATTATGCTAGAGGTCTTTAAGTCAAGTACAGTCAGTGAAAGCCAAGTATCATCAAACTGCACAAAATAAGCAAAAGTCTTACAGTACATCAATGAAGAAAATGAAAAGAATATGCAGTCATAAGACTATAAGGTAGAAAGACAAACACTAAATAATGTGCTTTGGGCTTCCCTGGTGACTCAGTAGTAAAGAGTCCACCTTCCAGTGCAGGTGACACAGGTTTGATACCACATGCCTGGGAGCGCCGAAGCCCACACACCACAGCCACTGAGCCGGTGCCCCAGAGCCCGGGAGCCACAGCTACTGAAGCCCACATGCCCTAGAGCCCATGCTCCACAAGATAAGCCGCCACAATGAGAAGCCTGCAACCAGCGGGTAATCCGCATGTTGCAATTAAAGAAAAGCCCACATGCAGCAACAAAGACCCAGCACAGTCTAAATTAATAAATTGTATATAAAAAACAGAAAACAAAAAACACAAGAATACTTAAAAAAAAAAAGAACCTGCTTTGTAGTAGTCATTATCATAGATTGGGCTTCCCTGGTGACTCAGTAGTAAAGAGTCCACCTTCCAGTGCAGGTGACACAGGTTTGATACCACATGCCTGGGAGCGCCGAAGCCCACACACCACAGCCACTGAGCCGGTGCCCCAGAGCCCGGGAGCCACAGCTACTGAAGCCCACATGCCCTAGAGCCCATGCTCCACAAGATAAGCCGCCACAATGAGAAGCCTGCAACCAGCGGGTAATCCGCATGTTGCAATTAAAGAAAAGCCCACATGCAGCAACAAAGACCCAGCACAGTCTAAATTAATAAATTGTATATAAAAAACAGAAAACAAAAAACACAAGAATACTTAAAAAAAAAAAGAACCTGCTTTGTAGTAGTCATTATCATAGATCCACTTATAGTGACTTATAATGTAAAAATTGTCTTTTTACATATGTATCAACTTGCAATAGTTTATTAGAAGCGCAGTAGTTAATTGTAATAAAGTTTTCACCAAAGTTTTAATTATATTATTTTGAAGTCATTAATTATACAATCTATCAAAATAATGGATCAGCAATTTTAAAGGGGTCCAGAATATACCACTGTAACATAAAAATTATTTTGAGTAGAGGGCATGAGTTCCGAAAATCTGCCTAAAATCACTTATCTGCCTAAAAGCACAGCCTCCAAAAATAACTGAAAAGAATTAAGTTGTCCCACACCTAAACATACGTTGTCACAAAATGATCAAGTCTCCCATTTATTCTACTAAGGACTCATTTATTTTTCCTAAAAATCATTTTCCATAACTGCTCTTTTCTCTCTCCTCTTCCCCTATTAAGATGGTATATAAGTTCCAAATTCTCGAGGCATATTTTTATGAACGTTCATAATGAGTGAGTAAATTCTGCCTTTTCTCTTGCTATCCTGTCTTTTGCCAGTTTAACTCCCAGGCTCCCAAGCACTAAAACTAAGAGGGCAGAGGAAAAATTTTCCTTCTCCAACAACCTGAAACTAGTTTCATCTTAAAAAAAAAAAAAGAAAAAAACAGTAACTATAATAGTCACCCAAATGATATTCTAACACGCTAAAAATATGAAGACTAATCAATTTTGGCTTTAGCCAAACAATCCATTGCATTATGTATTAACTTTGAATTTGTATTTAAATTCAAACTGCTCTAAGGCACGGGCTCAGTGGCTGTGGTGTGTGGGCTTCGGCGCTCCCAGGCATGTGGCATCAAACCTGTGTCACCTGCATTGGAAGGTGGACTCTTTACTACTGAGTCACCAGGGAAGCCCCAAAGTGACTGTACAATGTATTTGTTGTAATGTTCTTAATTTGTTTTGGTTTTACAATGGTACAATAGCTAAAACATATAGAGTTTATACCTACTTTTGTATCTGTATAAACATTTTATAAAAAGTAATTTAACATTGAGGTTGCAAAGAAATATTTAGCACCAACACATTACTTTAAAAAACTGATAAAGGAAACTGAACTGATAGGATTCGTGAATTGAATATGGAGACATAATAAATCTGTGGAACTGATGTGGAATTGAAGAAGGGAAAGAACTAAAAATGACTCCCAGGACTGACCTCTGTAACTCGGCAGATGACAGTGCCATACATTAGGACAGAAGGGGGAGGAAAGAACTGGGGAAGGCAAGGAATAACAAAAGAGAATGAAGAATTATTTTAAATATACTTTAAGTGTCATCAAGAAGTTCAAGTGGAACTAGAAAGACATCTATTTCCAGCAGGAGAGGCTTCAGCTTATAGCTTTGGAAATCACTGGCATATAGTAGTTGATATCATAAGAATTAATGACATCATGCAGGGAGTATGCACAGAGTAAGAAAAGAGCAGCCGCAGAAACCGTGTGAAATGACACGTTTACTGTTGATTTTTTAAATGCTATTCATTACATATTTATTTTTACTGCGCTGGGTCTTCACTGCTACACACAAGTTTTCTCTCATTGCGATGCTTGGGCTTCTTGTTGGAGTGGCTTTTCTTGATGCAACTCGCAGGCTCAAGAGCACGGGCCCAGTAGTCGCGGCATACAGGCTCAGCTGCTCCGAGGCATGTGGACTCTTCCCCAGACCAGGGTTCAAGCCCATGTTCCTTGACTGGCAGGTGGTTTCTTGACCACTGGGCCACCAAGGAAGCTCATATTGTTTTGTTTTGTTTTGTTTAGAAAGGAAGAAAAAGAGGGGAACTAGGTAAGAAAGCTCCAAAGTTCACCAACATTTTAGGAAAAAGAAAACAATTAGAAGAGAGGAACGAAAAATATTTTTTGTAACTTAATAACCAATAAATTATTTGTGGCCTTATTAAGGGCAGTTTTGGTGGATGTATAAAGTAGAAGCCAAATTAGAAATTATATCAAAGAAACAAATGAGAGATTAAAATAAATGCAGGTGACTGCTTCTCAATCATCCAACCAGAAGCTTCAGAAACAAAGAGAACCTAGGTTCTACGTTTATAAATTCCTATTTTATACCTGATGGAATCCCAGAACCAAAACTAGTAAATGTATGGTCTAAATTTTACTGCTGTACATGTACTGGTGATTCTCACAGAATTACTTTATGAATTTATTCATATTACTTCAGAATAAACTTTATGAACTTTAGAATCCACTGATACATAAAAGTGATACTCCCAGAATGGTTTCCCCTAACATTCCAAGTAAAGCAAAGACTTGAAATCTTGTATTCTTAAACAACTCACTCACCTATCCATTCAGTAAACATATGCATGTGCTCGGCTGCTCAGTCATATCTAACTCTTTGTGACTTTATGGACTGAAGCCGGCCAGTGTCCTCTGTCCATGGGATTTTCCAGGCAAGAATACTGGACGGGTTGCCATTTCCTCCTCCAGAGGATCTTCCAACCCAAGAATTGAACCTGTGTCTCCTTCATTGGCAGGTAGGTTCTTTACCAGTGAACCACCAGGAAGCCCTAGTAATATACAATGAGCTAACTTGCCAGGGACAGTTTACACTTTCTACCTACCATTCATGAATTCAATTGACTAAAGCAGTTCAAATTAATTCAAGGCTCTCCTGAATATGGTTCCATTAGTTATGGTGTCCTACATGAAAGCAAATAAAAGTTACAGAAAAGTAGCCAAATATTCAAAACACTGGGCTTTCGACGGCAATGTTTTACTTAACTTTTGAAAAGTTCCTTCTGTGTATGTGCTTTTAAATATAACAGATTTGGAGGACAAGTAAAGTATAGAGAGCGGGAAAAAAAAAAAAAACGATTTAGCACCTCTCCCTGTACATCAAAATACACTCTGATCACTTACAGTTGACCAACGGACACTATAAGTGCCACAAATGGATGCTACTGCATGAGGACAACTTGTGGATCAGTGACTACATATAACAGCTTCAAAGAAAGCTACAAAAGGGGCAAGAGCAGATGCTAACAATCAAAGCGGGGGAACCGGCAATTTCAAGATGTACAAGATATTCATGAGATGTGATGCCGAAATAGCAAAGAAATGGAGTCAATACTAACAACAATCAGTTCTAATGAGGTAGAGACGCTGGAGCCGATTACACAGAGTGAAGTAAGCCAGAAAGAAAAACACCAATACAGTATACTTACACATATATATGGAATTTAGAATGATGGTAATGATAAACCTGTACGCAAGATAGCAAAAGAGACACAGATGTATAGAACGGCCTTTTGGACTCTGTGGGAGAGGGAGAGGGTGGGATGGGCTGGCAGAGTGGCAGTGTAACATGTATGATATCATACATGAAATGAATCGCCAGTCCAGGTTTGATGCAGGATACTTGGGACTGATGCATGGGGATAATCCAGAGAGAAGGTGTGGGGCGGGAGGGGGGAGGTGGGGGTCGGGATTGGGAGTTCATGTACACTCGTGGCTGATTCATGTCAATGTATAGCAAAATGAATACAGTATTGTAAAGCAAAACAAACTAAAAAATAAAAAATTAAAGAAAAAAAACAGAAAAAAAAAAAAAAAGATGACCCCAGTTTAAAAAAAAAAATACTCACAACAGTGAAGGTCTGGTCATGTATGAATTATAATCCAAAGGAAACTATGCTGGGTGGCAATTTCAAAAAATATCAAAAAGTATTTACTCTAACTATATATATCCACCTATATAAAGAAACCAAAGAAAAGGTTCTGTTCCTTGATCCAGGCATAACCACCAGGCAAGCTGAATAAACAAAGAAGACTGCCAAGTTTAAATCTAGGTTCCACAACATATTAGCTGTGTAACCTCGAATGATTGCTTGACCACTCATCTTCGTTTCCTGGTCAGTAAACCTAACAGTTCTCATATCACAGGGCTGTTATGAGGATTAAATGAAATGATGCTTATAATACAAACTAGCACAATGACTAGGAATAGAGTAAGTATACGATAAATGCTAATTCTTATTGTTACTATTTTATGTCTTTAGGAATTCCCAGTCTATCAGCAAAGTCCAAACAGAAGCTCAATGTAGTAAGTTCTATGCAAAGTCTTATGGGCTTCCCTGGTAGCTCAGACAGTAAAGAATTTGCCTGCAGTGCAGGAGGTGCGGTTGAATCCCTGGGTCAGGAAGATCCCCTGGTGAAGGAAATGGCCACCCACTCCAGTATTCTTTTTTTTTTTTTAATTGATTTTTATTTTTTAGTTTGTTTTGCTTTACAATACTGTATTCGTTTTGCTATACACTGACACGAATCAGCCAAGAGTGTACACGAACTCCCAATCCCGACCCCACCTCCCCTCTCCCGCCCCACACCCTCTCTCTGGACCATCCCCGTGCATCAGTCCCAAGCATCCTGCATCCTGCATCAAACCCAGACCGGCGTTTCGTTTCACTTATGATATCACACATGTTACATTGCCACTCTGGCAACTCATCCCACCCTCTCCCTCTCCCACAGAGTCCAAAAGGCCGTTCTATACATCCGTGTCTCCTCTGCTGTCCTGCGTACAGGTTTATCATTACCATCATTCTAAATTCCATATATATGTGTAAGTATACTGTATTGGTGTTTTTCTTTCTGGCTTACTTCACTCTGTATAATCGGCTCCAGTGTCATCCACCTGATTAGAACTGACCACTCCAGTATTCTTGCCTGGAGAATCCCATGGCCTGAGGAGCCTGGCGGGCTATAGTCCATGGAGGCTATAGTCCTTGGACATGACTGAGTGACTAAGCCTGTACACGTGCAGTCTTATAGGACTCCAAAGTTACTGTGGCCACTGAAAACATTAAAAGGAACTCAGCCACAACAATCAGTGTTAGAGATCACATGCCAATTTTAGTCTCAGCACTAAAGACTTTATATGGGACTTCCTTCCCTGGTTGCACAGTAGATAAGAATGTCTGCCAATGCAGGGGACACGGGTTCAATCCCTGATCTGGCAAGACCCCACATGCCTTGGAGCAACTAAGCCCCTGCACCACAACACCTGAGCCCGCGCACCCTAGAGCCGCAAACAGAGGAAAAGCCCACACAAATCAAGGAAGATCCAGCGCAGCTAAAAATAAATAATATTTTTAAAGACTGCTTATATTAAAAATACACAATCGTAATTATGGTTTACCTCTCGAGGTTAAAGCGTCTGCCTCCAATGCGGGAGACCTGGGTTCAATCCCTGGGTCGGGAAGATTCCCTGGAGAAGGAAATGGCAATCCACTCCAATATTCTTGCCTGGAGAATCCCGTGGACAGAGAAGCCTAGTAGGTTACAGTCCACGGGGTCGCAAAGAGTCGGACACGACTGAGTGACTTTACCTTACTTGACCTTACCTCATAGAAACTAAAAGAGATTTACATTTCTGCCATGCCTAAAATAGAGATATGAGCACAAGTCTAGCATTTAAACTGATGACTAACCCATACATCACATTCTACTATGTTTCAGCTGACAATATCAGACACAACTTGCTGACTGAACAACAACATACATAGACATCCACAGAAAATTTCACCAGAAAGAAAACAGTTGAAAACGAGCTCAAATCTTATAATGAACAAGTCAATACATATTTAGTGAACTAAACTGCAAATACCCAATTCTAAAATCACTCAATAAAACTGGTTATTTCTTAAATGTGCTAGACACCATGTGAGTCTGCTGGAGAGACGATGATGTGCAAAAACAGATATTCTTTTCCTTATAGGACTTACAGTCTAGAGGGAAAACATATTATTTTATAAAATTAAAATGTAACAGGGGAATGAATCTGGGTGAAAGAGAAAATGTAGAATATTCTTCTCACTCTTAACCTATAAGGGGAAAAGCTGAGTATTACATAAATATTACAAAAAATAATGTTAATAAAACTACAGTTTCTAACTGCCTTGACAAATTGACTCAAATAGTCAACAAAGGAGCTAATTACAAGTGGGAGTCATGATTTGCTTTTAGTCTTTATTATATGGTAATCAGATGAAAATCTGCCAGTTTAAGTAGTCTTGCAGTTTCACTATCAACGTCTGCAAAGGAAGTGAGTGCACGCAAATCTACACAGAGACTTAGAAAAACCATTCTAGACAACTTTTGGATTGCAGTGCAATGTAACAATCAACCACAGAAAGAAATGTCCAGATGTGTGAGGTATTCTGTAAATAGTAACACTATACAACAGGGAAGTAAGTTACAGAAAAACAAAAGAGTTGACTGCTCAATCAACTTTTAAATTAAAAATGGAAGATCCAACTAAACATAATTAATTAATTATGTTTAAATTAATGCATAATTTAAGCATGCTACATTAAACCTAAAGCATGAAAATTCAATAGTATTTAAGCAGCAATAAGTGCCTAGAAAGAGTTAACCAAAAAAAATTAGATCCAGCACTGAACTTTTTTTTCATCTTTCAGAGAAATATCCTTCCCTCCAATTCTCCACCACGTCCCTACTCTCTTTATTATTAGTGGAGTGAACAATGTGAACAATAATGGAACCCAATACAGGATATTAGCCATTTTACTGAGAATACTTTTACAAAAAAAAATTTAGAAATAGGGTTTATAAAAAGAATGTCAAAGTTATATCTTAACAAGGGTATATACCATATGACCCAGCTATTCTACTTTTACGCATTTATCAAAGAATACAAAAGCACTAATTCAGAAAGATCTATGTACCCCTGCGCTGACTACAGCATTATTTACAGCAGCCAAGATATGGAAATAACCTAATTGTCCATCAATGGATGAATGGATAAAGATGTGATAGACAGACACACACACAATGGAATATTAGTATAATTCAGCCATAAATAGAATGAAATCCTGCCATTTGCAAGAACATGGATGGAACTTGAAGGTACTATGCTAAGTGAAATAAGCAGACAAAGAAAGATAAATACCATATAATTCCACTCATACTTAGAAGCTAAACAAACAAACTAAGTGAACAGACAAAATAAAACAAAAACTCACCAATACAGAGATCAGATTAGTGGTTACCAGAAGGGGAGAGGGTTGGGGAAATGGGTGAAGGGGTCAACTGTATAGTGATGGATGGTAACTGGACCTGTGGTGGTGATCACTTTGTGGTGTATACTGATGTTGAATTATAATGCTGTACACTTGAAGCTTATTTTCTAGAAAGTGGTGGTATATATTTGCAATCCTATGGCTCTAGCAAGCTGTGTACATGGACTCCTTTTTTATTCTCTTTTATAATCCTAAGGGCAGAACTGGAGCATGCAACAAAGGTCTGTTGGACTGGATCAAATCAACATAGTGACAGCATCTCCAGTACAGTATACACAATGGCTAAACTGCTTTACCATTTCAAAATTATCAAAACTATACTTACATATAAGTTTGCAAGCATATTTGCAGGATTTACCATTTAAAGCTCGTGTAAAAGTGCAACTTAAAGAAGAAAAAAACAGTCATATGGCAACTTGCTTAAGAGTTTTGGCCTTAAAGTTAATGTCTTAAAATAATTTCATCCTCAGTGAAAATGTTACTAAATAGCCTAGAATAAAAAAGTAGTTTATATAATCTGTTTCCATAAGTTTGAGAAAAAATAATTGATTCAATTTAATACCATTTCAGTGCTTACTCTCACTTATTCTTGCTACTGCCTACATACCTGCCTACTCAGAGACATTTTTTAAAGTTTTTTGGAGCCTTCTTTGTACAGAAAACAGTAGTCTCTAAAAACAATGTAAATTAGCTATTTTAGTCAGTGGCTATTTTCTCGAACTTCACAGCAATCTTAGATTTCAATGGAAAACTGAAGCATTTTAATATTATTCTACTAGTTTTGTTTCCAAGAACTAAAGATTTATAAGTAAACTGGTAACCTGGAAAACTGTTGGGAGAACATCTGTCTTTATTATAAGATCTTTAAAATCATAAAAAACTTAGCAAATCACAACATAGGACAATTTAAAGAAACTTAGAAAGAGTATAAAATTAGAAGACATCTTCACACCGAATGACAAATTATAGTGCCACATGTACACTCTGGTCAGAGGTTCAGAGACTTTGTGTCCAACCACTTTCCAAGTGATGTAACGACCTCTGGAAATAAAACAGGAGATCCTTCCGTTCTAAAGCTGAAAAACTGAACAGGTGGCCTAGGTACAATTCGGGGAAGGCTCAGGGAGAGAGGAGCAGGCCCTAAAGAGGCAAAGCATAATCCTCCACCATCTCCGCAGATTCACACTGAGTACGACCCTCACCCAGTGCAGGCCCGACGGGACCGAAATCAATCAGACCCCAAACCTTGCTCTCCAGAAGACGCAAGTGAGGTGGCGCGGCGAGAAAGGGCACATAAACAGATCCCAGGAGCCTTGCATGCGAGTTCTGAGATACAGAGGGAATCTGTGTTCTTTACCTATGTATACCCAGGGCGTTATATACAGCAAGTGCTCAGCAACTGTGTGCTGAACAAAAGAATAAATAAATAAATATGAAACACTAAGACGAGTCGCGGTCCCTGTGGCTCAGCCTCCTAGCTCCAGGCGCTACTGGCCCTGGCAGGGAAGTCACTCTCGCCTACTGTCCCCTCAGACGCAGGCACCAACCAAAGGTTAACTCGGGCCGGGGCCCAAACTTCGCCTTCCCTAACTCTCAACACCCAGAGGCACCTACCGTTCGTGTAGGGAGACCCCGAGGCAGAGGCGGCCCCGTTCTGGGCCTGGAGGCCGGTGGAGGCGCCGCCAAAGGCGGGTATCCCGGGCTGGGACATGACGACGACGGTTATAGGCTTCTGGTCGGGGTCTGCGACAGCCCCAAGCCGAGAGTTGAGAAACGACGGCTGGAAGCCAGGGAGGGGGCTAACGACTTAGGACTGAAAGCCGGATAGAGAGAGGGCGGCGCAAGGAGCCCTACGCATGGCGCCGCATTGGCCCCAGTCCGCAGGCGGTCAGAGCTTGGCCTGGGTCGCGAGGCTTGGGTGTCGGGCCGGTGGGGCCGAGAACGCCGGGTTGGGAAGCAGCAGCCAAGCAGAGAGAGACCGAGGGAGGCCCCGGCCGGAACTGCCTGTCAGCCGCTGTGCGCGCAGGCGCAATCGGGACACGTGGCACTTCCGGCTCCGGCCTCGCAGCGGCAGCTGCGGTCGGTGAGCTCTTCTCTCCCGCGGGGCTGCCCTGAAGCCACCTGACAGCTCCGGGTGTCCCGGCCCGAAGGACCGTGCTCGGCCTCTCCTGCCACGTCACTGACTCTCACGCCGGCCGGAAGTGGCGTGTGTCACCGATACGGAAATCCCCGCCGCCGTGAACGCGGCAAGGCCGGGATCTGAGGACAGTCAGGTTTTCAGTGGCAGCTTTGGAGGGGGTGGGACTGACAGTTCTTTGCCAGTTTTTGTGAAGATTACCTGAGAGGACAGACTTCATTGTCCTCTGTTGAGGCTAAACCTCAGGTAGCTGAACTGATTAATGTTCATCACGGTATTTCATTTCACATTTCATCATATTCCAGGTGTAAATTGTAAGGGATTTTTTTTTAAAGGTTAATCAGGTATAAGTGTTCAAAGTAATCAAATCGAATCGGAGGCCTTTGCTTTTTGACCTGAAGATTCAAAAGTAATTTTAATTTTGAAACTCGCTGATTCATACAGCAAGTCATGCCAAAGTTCATTAACATATTTAAATAGCCATTTTACTTCCTCTTCTAAGAGTTTACAGTAAGGTACAACATTCAGACTTCCTTTCTGGGCAAGGTGACTTCTTTTTTTCTTGCAAGTAGACTTTTTTTTTTACTTTTGAGACTAAAGGGAGGTAGAAACTGGAATGATTAGACAACATAGTTAATGACATCAGTGATCATATTAGCCACCTTCCTTATACTTAGGTTTTTCCTGTTCTGACCTGATGATAAAGCCCTTCTTTATAGATTTGTATTGTTGACTAAAATGTCATGCCAGGGGTTTCAAAATCTGTGAAAGGTGAAATAACATCTTAACCATTTAATATCAAATGCCTACTATGGAATGTTATATTACATACAAAAAGAGTAAGAACTAAACTGCTGTGAGAGGCCTGAAAACAGTAAGAATTCAAATAACTACCTGTTAACTTTTAGCTTTTTTTTAACATTTGCCTCAGATGTGTAAAAATGTGTTTGCTGTGCATGAAATTGAAAAATTCAATTCCTTTGTACAAGATACAAATACAAAGTCTTTAGGATGAAGATGATACTTTTGGTCAAAATGTTTTTAGCTTAGGGCCCCATAACAAAAATCCCAAAGCTATGTCCCAAGACCACTTGAAAAGATACACAATCACAAGCCTCTCAATGGTTTTAAGATACCTAAACACAAGTCTATTTTCAATAGACCTCAGAAACTGAACCTCCCTCAGCTTAGACAGAAAATAAGTGTTATCTTCAAAAGAGCAAATCCTTAAGCCTGGACTCAAACTTGCATTAGTTTAATTCTTTTTTTTTTTTTAATGCAACATTTTAATGATCTTGGTTTACTAACCTTGGCATTGGAGTTTGATTTGGTTAAATTAAGTTTTCTTTGGACTTTGTTCTGTTTAAGCAATATCTCTGAACAGCAAAAAAAAAAAAAGAAAAAAAACAGCAACAACTGATGAAGAATTAGCCATTTTAAAAAGCAAATAACCTCTGGTTCAGTCAGGTTAAATAAATGTAAATAATTTGCTAATAAGTAAACAATGCTTTTTCTAAAATGTGTCCCACCCCTATGTATCCCTGTTGCTATTATCACCCCCACTCCAAAAACAGTAACAAGAAACAAAACTATGGTTACATCTTTCAAGTGTTTCTTACATTTTCAAAGTAATCAGCTTTAAAATACTCACAGAAAAGGCATTATTTGTTATCTGCACGCCCTGAGGAATAGTAGGAAAGTAAGTTTAAGTAATTGAGGTGAGAAAACGTATTTAAACAGTTAAGTGCTTTTCATATTTAAATATTATCCACACAGTGCCAAAGTGCCAAATCCTCTGGCTTCTTAAAGTGTGGCCACATAAGTTTTATGGAAAAATTATTACTATTACCAGTTGTTAAAGATATTGATCGGAGAAGGCAATGGCACCCTACTCCACTACTCTTGCCTGGAAAATCCCATGGACGGAGGAGCCTGGAAGGCTGCAGTCCATGGAATCACTGAGGGTCGCACACGACTGAGCGACTTCACTTTTACTTTTCACTTTCATGCATTGGAGAAGGAAATGGCAACCCACTCCAGTGTTATTGCCTGGAGAATCCCAGGGATTGGGGAGCCTGGTAGGCTGCTGTCCTTGGGTCACACAGAGTCGGATACAACTGAAGTGACTTAGCAGCAGCAAAGGTATTGATATTTCTTTGATCAGTTATTATATCTACTCTATACTACCATACACTTTTCTAAACTAATGTCAATAATATATTCTACTTTGTAATCCTTGATTTCCAGAACAACAGGACCCTTCTACCACATATGCCTCTCCACATACCTATATACCACATTTTCTGTACATTATTTTCAGAGCCTTCAACCCTGTTCAAGAAAATTATAAACAATAAAATAAGTGACACAAAAGTGTTTCAGTAAAGAGACAGACAGCATTATACTAAGAATATTTCATTGACTTAGATTCCTTATTTAGACCCAAAAAAGGGAGATGCATTCCTAATAAAATTTGCTGATGTGCAGAAGTGGACTTAGGCTCATGTCAGCCTAAGTCCACTTTGCCTGCCTGCTCATAACTACTGAACTGTCAGCTGATAAGCAGGATCAATTCTGCTTATTTTTCAGGATAATGGAAATTATTTTAGGTCTTGTAGTTATTTTTTTAAATTTGTTCTATTTCAAACAAAGAACTAGTTTCAATTACAAATACCAGGTTTCTTTTGAAACTGTCTTGTGGTTCCATTTTAGAAATAGTTCCTTTGGCCTCATTTGCCTCTCACAAGACATCTGTTTGTATCTGAAGTCAGTGGTTCTGAAGGTACAAGTTCAGTTATCCCACACCAAGACAGTAAATTGCTTTCTTTGAAAACTTCAATTTTATGTAGTTTTCTCTGCCCACTCTAGTTAGTTTTCTAGTTAGTTTTCATCATCTCACACTTGAACTATTGGGATGATCTTTCTGCTTTCAATCTCTCCCACTCATCCTTCATGTTGAACTGAGCTCCGAAGTACTGATTCCATTTTTATTTTCCTATACCTCTAAACCTGTAATTGCTCCCTTTACCTGCTCCACCAAGTTAAAGTTTCTCTGCATTAGTTTTCACTCCTCATTCTGAGTAAAATCCAAAGTCCAACTCATAGCCTTCAAGGCTTCAATCACTCAGCCAGCCTTGTTATCTCTTTCATCATCTTCTACACTCCCTCTCACTCACTACTCCAGACACACTTACTATTAGTTTTTTAGACCTAAAGAGACAACACTGTACAAAGAATATTTCATTGACTTTGATTCCTTATTTAGGAATAAGGAATCTCTCTAGGCATACAAACACAAGTCTGCTTTAATTCTTATTTGCATTACCTGGGATGCTCTTCCCCAAGACACTCATCCAGCTCAATCACTCCTTATGGTGAGACCTTTTCTGAACACCCTGTACAACAGCATACTCTACTTTCTATCCCTCCCACCATCCTTTTTATTTCTTCACAGCACTTACCAACATTGTTATATATTTGTGTTTATGCTTATCTTTCTTCAATGGAATAAAATTCTATATACCTCATGACAGTTTTAAGGTAATCATATTGATTTCATGTCTGTCTGCTTGGTTAGACCATAAGAGAGACCAGGGCCTGTGTCCTGTTCAACTCTGTATTCTCAACACATGGTTTGGGGCCTCACACTTAACAGGTGTTCAATAAACATTTTTGAATGGATAAACTTAAAAGTGTCATCTCTTCCAGTCTTCTATTTGGAATATTTTGACCCTCATTTGTTCACTACTGTAAGTTCCTATTGCACTTGGAGACTAAATCACACCAGAGTCGGACATGACTGAAGTGACTTAGCAGCAGCAGCGGCAGCACTTATTTCTGAAGTATCATGTTCTCTAATTCTTTTATTCTTAACTATTATGCCACATTGTGTCCCATCTGATACTGACCTGTACGGTAGCTGAAATACTGTCAGCATCTGGTCAGACCTTATCTCCTCTGGGTAGCTGGTACAATTTCAAACGCCAGCTCTTTTCGTTATATATCTCTCTGTCCCTGCCTATCCACACATGGTCTAGCACCATGGTATCAGAAATATGAAATATAAATTCCCTTCTAAACTATCTTTTCACCATATTCTCTACTGGATGACCTCACCAGCTCCTTCATTAATTGATTTCTTATTCATTCAACAAATACTTATTAAATGCCTTCCATACGACAGGCACCAAGAAAAAACAGAACAGGAGAGACAGGGTCTCTTCCTTCTGTGGAGTTTTCAGTGGAGGAAATGCAATAAAAATGTAAATAAATGTATCTTTTTAAATTTTGAACTTAATAAGTGCTGTTGAGGTCCTGGTAATAAGATAGAGACTAGGAAGGAGGGACTTGATGTGGATAGAAAGGTTAGGACCTGAGGTGACATTTAAGCTGTGATCTAAAGGACAAGGAAGTTAGCTATACAAAGGGAGAAGATGGGGAGAAGTAGGACTCTGGGCAAATGGAACAGCACCTACAAGAGCTCAGAGACAGGAATGAGCTTGCTGTGGTGAGCAAGACAGAGCGGCACAAGATGAGACTGGAGAAATATAGGAGGCAGAGCAGCAAGAGCCTTATAAGGCATTGTACAGATGTTATAGACTTTGGGAAACAACTGAAGAATGGTAAACAGTAGAGTAATTAAATTTATGCTTTAAAATGAATGCCTCAAAAAATCAATCCAACAGCTGTGAAGATAACCAATCATTGGGGAAAGAAGAGTTGCTGCAGTAACCCAGGCCACAGATGATAGTGACCTGCAGTAAGGTGGTTGTAGGGGAGATAGAAGTAGACTCACTAAGCCAGGTTAAAACTTGGAACTTTGATATTTCCTTTACTTTTGCTACTAAAATGTAATCAATCGCACATAGGTTCTGACTTCTACAATTTCTCACAGCTGACTGTTTCTTTGTTCCCACTGACCCAGCACTGCCCCATATTACCTCTCACCTCTGTGATTGCAGCTGTCTCATTACTAATCTCAGTTTTCAGTCCTTACCTGTTCCAATACAACCCACACATGGCTGCCAGAGCAAACTTTCAAAAATATGATTCTGACCCTGTTCCTGTTCTGTTCAGAATCTCCAAAAAGCTCTGTAGTTTGGGAGTCTACATCCCTGGTAGTCCAGTGGAAAGCTATTTAGTCAAAGCATAATGCTTGCCTGGGCTTTTCCCATCTCTGTTCCTTTCTGAATGTTATTCTCACATTATGATATTATCCCTGCTAGATATTAATCCCCATTTTACATATGTAGTAACTGAAACTTCAAGTGGTTAATAATGTTAGAACCATAATCTGTAGCTGTACGCTATTAAAATACAGTCATTAAAATGAATGATTTAGAAGAATACTTGATTACATTGAAATGTTAATTTTAAATGTTTTACAAAACTGTTCATAGTATGATTATAATCTTATAAAACTATTTATATCTGTGAGGTGTGACAGAGGGTGATTTTTATTTCCATTTTTCTTGACTTTCCAAACTTTTAAACCATGACTGTGTATTACTTTTATCATGATAATAGTCATCAAAAAGCTCAAGGGTAAATATCTTACATATCCTGTAAGGCTCTCCTCAAATACTGATATCTCCTGCCTCTCCACTTCCTCACCCCTACCAGAAGTTTGTAGTTTGTTGTCCTTTCTCTCCTCCTACCTTCTTTTATAGTCAGTTGTGAATTAACACATCTCCCAGCCAAATCAAAAGGTCCTGGAAGAAAGAGACTGTCTTGCTTATTGTCATTCCCCCATTCCTAATTGATTTACAATCTATTGCTGAAGTCAGCAGGAATCATAATTTAGATTTCTATCTAAAGGCTAACTCAAATGCCAAGGATATCAGGAATATCTTTTCAAATTCTGGAAAAGAGGTGTGGTGTAATCTTGAGAAGCCCAGTGAAGTGCCTCAAGCCATTTAAAAGTATTTATTGTGGGGGGAGAAAGGCCCAAGAGGGAGACGATATATGTATAATTATGGCTGGTTAGCATTGTTGTGTGGCAGAAACCAACACAACACTGTAAAGCAATTGTCCTCCAATTTTAAAAAAGTATTTATTAAACCAAACTGAAGACTAGATCAGTGGAAAGGAGAATAAAGGAAAATCCAGACTAGAACAGCAGGCTCCTCCAACTTAGACCAATGGACTCCTTAGACCAGGGAAATTCTTTAACCCCCTGAGGACAAAATGTACCTAAGAGTTCTTTATATTACGAATGAATCACTTGCTCGAATGTATTCAGCACCTATAGTATGCCAAGCACTAAAAATATATTCAATAGCGGAAAAGGCAGATATGGTTTTGGGCCTAAGGAAGCTGATAGAATGCCTGTTGGGGAAGTTATAGATAAATAATAATACATTTTAATGCTAAAATTATAAGCAAGATAACTTCAATCAGTCATAAGATAAATTGTACAGTTGCTGGGGAAACCTGAAATAAAGGGCTTAACTGAATCTGAGAGGGAATCTGATGAGAGAGCTATTGGTGCTGAGACCTGAAGAGTGTGTAGGAGTTAGCCGGGTGGACGCAGAAGGAATGACAAGTGAGAAGCGGGGACCAATGGAGTAAGTCATTTCCTGAGGCTGGGATGAAAGAGGGAGGGAGCTCCAGCAGAGGCAGTAATAGGCTTGTTGGGAATCTATCGAATAACTGCTTCAGTCCCCAAGCACCTCCTTGTTCTGTCTGCATCCCCGAGAAAGAATCATAGGCTTGGGAGCAATCCTGGAAGCACTGCCATCACATTTTCATTCAAGGCACCCGAGTATTCCTATTTGAATAAATTTAAGAAAAGTAACATCCATGAGCAAAAAACAGCGGAGTTAAGACAGTCTTAAAGATCAACATTCATTCAAAGAACGACGGAGTAAAGACAGCCTTGTTGAAAGCTCAACACTATCTGGCACATTACATTTTGTAAATTATTTGTTGAACTCAAGAAACAGCTAGACTTTGAAACTGTAATTTATTAAAAAAAGAAAGAAAGGAAGAAAGAAAAGAGGATGTCATGTATAATTTCCCCAAGCTAAGAACCAGTGTTACCTTCTCTGCCTGAAACTCCAGGCCTGGGTAGGCAGCAGGTCCCAGCTCGGAGCGCACTCAGCCACGGGACTGTCCGCGGAACCGCCGGAAGGCGGAACTGCAGGCGCGCGCCACTGCTGTCTTTCGAACCTTCGGGAGTGAAGCACCCGCCGGCCCGGAAGGAGCTACGCGAACTACTGCCGCGGCAGCCATCGCTCTCTGCAGTTCGGTGTCGGAGTGAACAGGGCCGACTCCAAGGACTTGCGTTTTCTCCAACCGCAGGTAAGTGGCGGCCTCTCGTCCCGGGAGAACTGGCTGGCGGCAGCTGTCGATCCCGGGGAAGGAGCGCCTTTAGGGCTGAGCCCACTCGATGCCCCTGCCTATAGCAGGGCGGGGAAGGGGCTCCTGTTTTTCGCCCTGGAATCTGGCGGCGGGAAAGACGACACGTTCCTTTCGTGCTTCGCGGGGCCACTCTGACGACCATCTGGAAAGGACACCACTGCTGTCAAATGGTGGTTATTTCAGGAATCAAAGAGATGACTCTGAACTGCAGCCAAGCCCTTCTTTGCCCTTAGCCTCAGTTTCCTTACCAGGTAAGGTGAAGGCTGCGGGGATCATTGACAGCTCAGAGGCAGTGACGCGACGTGTTTTCAACTCTCCCACATAGTGTGGGGACAAATCGAGCTTTCCCTACTACTAGTAGTTAACGTTTTCCCATTGCCCAAGTCCCAGTTGAGTGGGGAAAAGATACACTATACTCTTGGGGGAAAGCTGCAATTATTTACAGACTGTCCCAAGAGTTTCCAACAAGGTTTAACTACTTTGACAACAGCTGAAACTCTTGACATCGTTGACCAAAAGAACCAAACTCGTCAGGAATTTTAAGGTATTAGGTACACTGGACACAATGAGCTGAAGAAATACTTTTAATTTGAAAAAGTAAACCCATTATTAGTCGCACATTTTTATCTCACACTGAAGACTGTCCTGCGTTCAGTGTTAGAACACCAATTAGAGTCGCAATGAGGCAAATGAAAGAGGAAAAGGAACATTTGTTGTCTACTATGTGTAAGGCGCTAATGTACTTTTTGTTCATTACACGAACCAAAAGGTTTAGTTCCATACAGCAATCCACTGAAAAAGTAGTAGTATCTCTATCTTACAGATGAAGAATAAGGAAGGTTTACATTTTTGTCAACAATTAGTGGTCTATTTCAAAATAATATGTATATCAAATATTTTAGTGGACTTGCATTGTCATCAAAATATTTTTAATTTTAAAAACTTTAGGATAGTTCTTTGATGTTTCCTGAGTTTGTGGAAGAGGAAGGTGTTGCCATAATTTTAGAAACATTAGAGCAGCAGTCATTAATTATGCAGATTAGCAGTTTATATAGGGTACATTTTAACTCCTTTGCCTTGCACTTGGAGAAGGCAATGGCACCCCACTCCAGTACTCTTGCCTGGAAAATCCCATGGACGGAGGAGCCTGGTGGGCTGCAGTCCATGGGGTTGCTAAGAGTCGAACACAACTGAGCGACTTCACTTTCACTTTTCATTTTCCTGCATTGGAGAAGGAAATGGCAACCCACTCCAGTATTCTTGCCTGGAGAATCCCAGGGACGGGAGAGCCTGGTGGGCTGCCATCTATGGGGTCGCACAGAGTCGGACACGACTGAAGCGACTTAGCAGGAGCAGCCTTGCACTTTGAGCAAGAATTGAAACCAAAGAACAGGCTATCAGAAATGGAAATCAGTGCCATATATTTGAAGCTTATAAATCAGAATTCTGTAGTAATGATTATTTCTCCACCCTCTTAAGTACACTTGCTGAAAGTCATTTATTTTTCTGCAAAACATTACTAAGCAAATAATTTTCACATCATGATATTGAAAAGTTTACCTTCCTTGTATGTAGCTTTTAGTACAACTTGAGTTAAAAGTATTTTAATGATTGAATTAGCCATTGCTTATATCAGTTTTTATTTTAATTCATTATAGGTAAATTCAGTACTTTTAAGATGTTTTTTTGACATGGGCCATTGTTACAGTCTGTGTTGAATTTGTTACAGTATTGCTTACGTTTTTATGGTTTGGTTTTTTGGCCACGAGGCATGTGGGATCTTAGCTCCCCGACCAGGGATCTAATCCACAACCCCTGCATAGGAAGGGCTCCGAGTCTTAACCACTGAACTGCCAGGGAAGTCCCTCACAGCTTTTAAAAATATATAGTTTTTCCCTCTTCCTCTTAAAAAAATCCAACTTATATCTGTCATAGATTTAACCTTATTTTAGTCGAGCGTCACTTTTCCTTAAAGAAAAATGGAGTATGTACTTTTTGTTCATTACACGAACCAAAAGATGTAGTTCCATTTTTATAATGGCTAAACACTCAGTCCTCAAATGTTTTCTTGAGTCTTTTATTTGCATCACTATTTCAGTACTTTAAAGACTGTAAAAAGAAAATCTACTAATTTTAAGGGTGGGTATTTAAAAGCAGTCTTATTTTTAAACATTCAACATCATCAGTGTCCAAACTTTTAGTATGGACATTGGCCCTCCTTATCCATGGATTCTGTTTCTGAGGATTCAAGAATGGATGGAAAATATTTGAGGAAAAAAACTCCAGAAAGTTTGAAAAAGCAAAATTTCAATTTGCCAAGTGCTGACAACTATTTACATAGTATTTACATTGCATTTACAACTATTTGCTTTGTGTTAGATTAAGTAATTGAGAGATTATTTAAAGTGTATGAGAGGAAGTGCAAAGACTATATGTAAATACTATGACATTTTTATATAAGGGACTTAAGGAGAGTGTGTGGGGTGTAGAGGCCTGGAAAAAATCCTCTAGATCCCAGAGGGCCTTGTTGAAATTCTACAAAACATGGCCAGAATTTGGCCTTTGTATTGCTAGTACTGTTTGAAACTGAGAGAGGGGTATTTATAGTTGCTAAATTGGTTTACAGATAGTATACTGATCTTATGGAATTTATGCACTTTATAAGGCTGACAAAATTGTGTAGAAAGTTGTGATCAATCTTTTCTACTGAAATTTCCTTACCTGGATTTGAAAGAAACTATTCTAGTGGGCTTTTCTGGTGACAGTGATGTTGTTGTTAATATTTAAAGTAAAATCAGAACATCATGAAAAATCTTTTTCTTAGTAGTAGTTATTAATATTGAAGTTGATTTCAAAATTGGCATTGAAAGTTCTGTGCTTTGATTTTCAATCTATTTAGTCTAAATTAATACACCTTATATGGTGTATTCAAAGTATTTTCATGTATGTTATCGTATTTAATCATTCTTAACACTCTGAGGCAGGTGGTATTTCCCTTATATCGAAGAGCAGACTGGGGTTCATGAAGATTGGCTTTCCCAGGATGAAATTATAGTATCTCAAAAGCAGCACATTTAGGACTTCCCTGGTGGTCTAGCAGTTAAGACTCCATGCTTCCACCACAGGGGCACAGGTTCAATCCCTGGTGGGGGAAGTTCTGCATGCCATGTAATACAGCCGGGTAAGAGGCAGGGATGCACATTCAATTTAGATTTTTTAAAATCTAGGACATCCATTCTACCCCATCCATTTTAGCACAGCTCTACCATGCTTTGCTTCCCAAAGTTATTAATGTATTTACTCTCAAATCCTATTCTCAATAGGATTTATCTCCTTAGAATATTCTAGTTTTTATTTTCTACCAGCATTACTTTTTGGAGTATTTGTGTCTTGTCATCTTATGTTTATTTTTTCCCTTTTAAAAGTTCACACCTAAATGATTTTGCTAAATTACTTATATTGTTGTTGTTTAGTGGCCAGGTTATATCCGACTCTTTTGCAACCCCATGGACTGAAGCCTGCCAGGCTCCTCTGTCCATAGGATTTCCCAGGCAAGAATACTGGAGTGGGTTGCCATTTCCTTTTCCAGGGGATCATCCTGACCCAGGGATTGAACACATTCTCCTGCATTGGCAGGCGATTCTTTACCACTGAACCATCTGAGACGCCCAAATTACTTTGTTGTTGTTCAGGCACTCAGTCCTGTCCGACTCTGCGACCCCATGGACTGCAGCACACTAGGCGTCCCTGCCTGTTGTCTCCCAGAGCTTGCTCAAACACATGTCCATTGAGTCGGTGATGCCATCCTACCATCTCATCCTCTGTCATCCCCTTCTCCTCCTGCCTTCAGTCTTTCCCAGATCAGGGTCTTTTCCAATGAGTCGGTTCTTTAATCTTTTAATAATAATTTTATTGAAAGAGAGTACATACCATAAGGATAGTTGTACATACACTACTCAGCATTGTAAGTGTACAATTGAGTGTTTTTAGTTTACTCATGTTGTGCAACCATCACCAGTAACTCCAGAAACATTTTCATCACCCTAAAAGAAACCCAGCACTCATTAGCCACTCCCAATTTCACCTTCCCCCAAGTCTGACAACCACTAATCTACTGACTCTAAAGACTTGACTATTCTGGACTATTTCAGATAAATGGAATCATCCTTATAAGTTTAATGTGGCAAGGCTTTCAGAAGTTATTTGTAATCTGAGAATTTATTTTCCATTACACCCTTTGCACTGATTTTCGTATTACTTGAGTAGATCACTTTTCTAATCTGTGGAGTGATTTTTCCTGTTTGGTGTTCATGCAATAAATAAATCTGCTGACTTGTATATGTTTCCTTGTTCTTGACCTTTGCTTTTCACATGTCTTAATAGTGTGTCCATGGTGTTGTGTAACCTGTTCTCAGGGCTCAGGTATCTGATTGCGGCTAAGTAACTTTTATTCTTAGTTGGCATTTTTACCTCTACTTTAAAATGACTAATGACTCCTAGCTTGTTTTAAAGATCTCAGAAGCCATGACTTTATAGAAATATAAATATCTCATTAATTTCTGAAGAAGAGTTTCCCCATATATGTTATTAGTTATCTTGGGACAAATTTTACAGAAGCAAATCCTTAGACAAAAAAATGCATTTACATGCATGGCTACCCTCTCTACCCTCTTACCCTCTCTACCCTCCTTGTCTCTCACCTACCAGCAGTCTTCTCCACTGAGGACTTTGCCACTTGACTCACAGTCCTGCTTTCTGTAATGCTCCCCTCCAATCTTCTGGTGATTCCACTGCCTGTCAGTGTGGACAGTACTTTGGAGCTTGCCACCACTCAGACCTTCCTTAAATTCTGAACCCACATTTTCCTCCACTTTGCCGGCACAGTTCTGATCACCTTTTCACTTCTTGCACCCTTTTACTACATCTGCTATTTTTAACTAAAGACTCTTCCTCTATTCTTCCAATTCTGTTCTGTGAGAAGCCTGCTTTTGATCCCCACCCATTCCCGTACTTTGTCTACCTTTGTAACTTTATCCACACAGGCTGAACTTCTGATCAGACCACTTCAGCCCCTGTCACTAGTGCTCTCAAATTCTTGTTCCCCTTTTTTGATTTGCTCTTCTGAAGTCCCTAATACACATTTGCTCCTTATTCTCTAAAGCTGAGCACTGCTGGGGTGGGGCTGGGGAAGCAGCAGGAGGGATAGAAGTCAGTGCAGACTGGCACTCCTGTGAATGTTTCAGTCTTAGCAATTGGCTCGTTTTAGCCATCTTTTAACTTGATCTTTCCCCCACAGTAGCTATTCTAATCCTCAATCTGCTCCTCAGAATTTCTCTACACTCCTTCACCTTTCCTGGCCTGCCTTCCTTTTCATCTTAGAGAAAGAGAGCATCCTCTCTGCCCGGGCTCCTCTTGAGACCTTGCCCCTTTTCGTCAATTCCTTCTTTTTCTCATCTTTAACTTTTTCCTTGCCACTAGGCTCCTTCCTTTCAGTTTATCAACATTATCAAGCCTCATCCTCCCCTAAGAAGATTATTTCGAATTTTTTGCCAGAAGAATTTCCTAACTGCCTCCACCTGCTAACTTCCATCTCATTCTCTTCTCAATAATATTAAAACAGAGGCCAAGTTTTAAATACTTATTTTGTGCATTTTATCTCGTTTGCTCATTAAACACCCTGAGAGATGGTAATTTGTTCAAGGGCACACAGCTCTGCTAGAGCCCCTGGCTGTGGGCTCTCCTGTACTACCACTCACCACAAGCTGCTCATGCTCCCAACAGCCGCCTCTGTCAGCAAAGCGAGCAGTGACATCTCTGCATATACTGTGAGTGACTGCTTTTCTTGCCTGTCTCTTCTAGTTTACCCTTCCTGGGTTCTGTTGGTTCTTCCACCTGTATCTGTACCTTGAAGACTATCTCAAGTGAGAATTAATTTCTTCCATAGCATTTGGCAAGAAGACTTTAGGCAGAGATGGTGGAAAACATTCTGATGCCTGGAAGGATAATGGGCAGATGTTTTAAAGTAAAGTACAGGTCACCAGCAAGCAGTTTACTTTAGCCCAGTGAAAGCTACAAGTAGGGAAGTGATATGTATTATAAGCTTGGAAAGGTAGCTACAAGTAGGATGTGGAACACTGGACCAAGGAGTTTGACTGTATCATTTCTCAGCTCACAAACCTCCCGTGGCTCTCCATCCACAAGCAGAACGGCCATATAATTTAACACTTAAATCAGGACCCTTTTGAGAAGGGAAGCACTATTAATGATTACACTGAGATAACTTTACTGAGACTGTCCCCAGCCAACTGGGAGTTACAGTCACCCTGACTATGCACCAAGTCCGAGATGACATTTTGGTGAAGCTACTCTGGAGAGCATGTACAACTGGGTAGAAACACATTTTGATGTTAAGATGGTAGTTTAGGGAACTGACACAAGGATTTTAACCAGGTGGCTCCTGTGAGAATCAAAGAAAATGCAGAAATTGATAGAACTAAGGAATGACTGGCCGTGGGATATGAGGCAGAAGAAGGAATTACATGTCAGAATCATGAGCTGGAGTAATTTTAAAATGCTATGTAATGATTTAAATAACTTTAAACCTTTAAAACTGTTTTTATAAAGCTTTAGAGAGCCACTGCAGTGTAAGGAAAAGGGGATGGATGTGGATGTCAGACTTATGTTTGAAACTTAAGATGTGCCAATCACTAAAAGTTGAATTTTACTTACTAGTAACTTCAGCTTCTGCAAAATGCAGTCAATAATATATTTATTCTGAAAGGCTGTTGAGGTGTTTAGTGATGATATTTGTAAAGTGCCTAATACTATAGGCCATGTAGTGGAAGAAATAATAGTAATAGCAGCTAAAATTGAGTGCTTCCTCCATGCTTAATACTAAATGCTTTGTGTGTAGTAATTAATCTTCACAACAACCATCTCAGATAGGTATTGTTATCCCCATTTTACAGATGAGGAAAGTGAAATTAGTTACTTAAAATATAGTAAAGTTTTCATCCAGAGCTGCTGCTCTTAACCTCTAGACCATACTGCTCACAGAGGTTTAATAAATGGTAGCTGGTATTTTTTTGTTTTGCTCCATTTTATTAAATTGAAATGCAGATTCAGCATTGTTTCTTATGTTCACATATTAAAAGTAGCCAGCATGAAAACCAAATGTCTAAATTTAATCTCAGATTTGTTTATCAATCTGGCTTCTGCATCACTAATTAGCACCCATTGCTTTTAACTCTCAGTCTCGATCCCCTAATCCCAGTTACATCATCTAACAATTCCTGACTTTTTGCTGTACCCATTCAGGCTATGGGTACCCAATCACCATCCAAGAAACCTTTCCTTAGCTGTACCCTGTTGTCACCACAGAACTGTAAAAATAGGATTTTGAATGTTGAGACAAGCAGGACTGGTTTTCTCTTGTTTTCATACATAATATAAAGTGTTATTTGTGAGCATAATATACCTCTTTCAGGATTCCCTTGTGGCTCAGCTGGTAAAGAATCTGCCTGCAATGCGGGAGACCTCAGTTCGATCCCAGGGTTGGGGAGATCCCCTGGAGAAGGGAAAGGCTACCCACTCCATTATTCTGGCCTGGAGTATCCCATGAACTGTATAGTCCATGGACTTGCTAAGAGTCAGACACGACTGAGGGACTTTCATTTCACTGTGCCTCTTTCTGTTAGTATGCACACACATACCTCATGTCTTTTTTTTTATTTGTCATGTATTTTTGGCTGTGGTGAGCCTTTGTCGCTCCATGGGCTTTGATCTAGTTGGGGGAAGCGCGGGCAACTCTCTAGTTGAGGTACACGGGCTTTTATTGTGGTGGCTTCTCTTGTTGGGGAGCATGGGCTCTAGGGTTCACAAGCTTCAGTAGCTGTGGCCCGTGGTCTCAATAGCTGTGGCTCCCAGCTCTAGAGCACAGAATCAATAGCTATGGTGCACGGGCTTAGTTCCTCCGCAGGCTGTGGGATCGTCCCAGCTCAGGGATCAAACCCGTATCTGCTCACAGGCAGGTGGATTCTTTACCATTGAGCTACCAGGGAAGCCCACCTCATCTCTCTGTTATTTATTTTTACTGTTTTGTTTCTATGCTCTTATGATCATTACTCCCCTAGTAGCTTAGGATTTACAATATGGGCATTTCCCCACCTCCCCTTGTGCTTGAATAATTCTTGAAACTCTATAGGGTGAGTTGTTACCATTTTAGATGATATCCTATTCAGTTTTAACATTTTTTAGTTGTACTTGTGTAGCTAATTTATCACTCTATAACCTTTTTGAGAGAATGAGCCATGTTTGTCATCAGTATTTGTATTCCCCATAATGTCTAAATTAGGACCCTGGATGTAATATGAGCTAGGTGAGTATGTATTGAATTAGAAAGAAAAAATAAACTCAGCACAGCACTGCTCTGTTTGATTCTCTACAGTGAAAATTATATTATAATATATATTAAATTTTATATTAAATATATTTAACATAAAATTAAAATGTATTTAAAATTATTAAAATTTTCCTTCAAAAAGCATATAACATAAAAATCTTCACAAAGACAAGCCATTTATATATATTTTCTCTAAGTCTCAATTTGTCCATGACCTAAAATGATAATAGTAGAAGGAGTTGTAATTTTCAACTTGTAAAATAATAACTTCTAAGAAAGTAGAGATACCAAGGGAACATTGCATGCAAAGATGGGCTCGATAAAAGACAGAAATGTAATGGACCTAACAGAAGCAGAAGATATTAAGAAGAGGTGGCAAGAATACACAGAAGAACTGTACGAAAAAGATCTTCACGATCCAGATAAACACGATGGTGTGATCACTCACCTAGAGCCAGACATCCAGGAATGTGAAGTCAAGTGGGCCTTAGAAAGCATCACTATGAACAAAGCTAGTGGAGGTGATGGAATTCCAGTGGAGCTATTTCAAATCCTGAAAGATGATGCTGTGAAAGTGCTGCACTCAATATGCCAGCAAATTTGGAAAACTCAGCAGTGGCCACAGGACTGGAAAAGGTCAGTTTTCATTCCAAT
>SJXQ01008217.1:75077-109435 GCA_006408695.1 Aepyceros melampus
TGACTGCAGCCATGAAATTAAAAGACACTTACTCCTTGGAAGAAAAGTTATGACCAACCTAGATAGCATATTGAAAAGCAGAGACATTACTTTGCCAACAAAGGTCCATCTAGTCAAGGCTATGGTTTTTCCTGTGGTCATGTATGGATGTGAGAGTTGGACTGTAAAGAAAGCTGAGTGCCGAAGAATTGATGCTTTTGAACTGTGGTGTTGGAGAAGACTCTTGAGAGTCCCTTGGACTGCAAGGAGATCCAGCCAGTCCATTCTGAAGGAGATCAGCCCTGGGATTTCTTTGGAGGGAATGATGCTGAAGCTGAAGCTCCAGTACTTTGGCCACCTCTTGAGAAGAGTTGACTCATTAGAAAAGACTCTGATGCTGGGAGGGATTGGGGGCAGGAGGAAAAGGGGGTGGCAGAGGATGAGATGGCTGGATGGCATCACTGACTCGATGAACATGAGTCTGAGTGACCTCCGGGAGTTGGTGATGGACAGGGAGGCCTGGCGTGCTGCGATTCATGGGGTCGCAAAGAGTCGGACACGACTGAGTGACAGAACTGAACTGACGCAACTTTGCAGCAGCAGCAGCATACACCAGGTTAGACTGGCCTGGAAGAGCATTTAACTCTGTAGTAGGTTGCTGTAGAATTATTTACTCACAGTTGATGTTTAATGTCATTGCTATTTAATACTGACTACTAAATCCCACTTTTTTTTCCAGACTCTATCAGATTTGGCTATGTCCTTCATATTTGACTGGATTTACAGTGGTTTCAGCAGTGTGCTACAGTTTCTAGGTAATGTTGGCCCTTTGTTCTCTTTTGTTATCCCATTTACTCCTACTTATATAAAAGTGTCTTTTATTTGTCTAGAGCCGCTTTATATGTAACCCAGTAGTTACAGATGTGGGCTTTGGAAACATACAACATATTCAACTACTCATTATACCTGTTACAAAGTAATCTTAGATAAATTGCGTTCTCCACTTTAGCCTTAATTTCCTTATGTGTAAAATGATAACAATTCCTGCCTCCTAAGGTTGTTGATCGGAGAAGGGGATGGCTCCCCACTCCAGTACTCTTGCCTGGAAAATCCCATGGATGGAGGAGCCTGGTGGGCAGAAGTCCATGGGGTCGCTAAGAGTCGGACACAACTGAGTGACTTCCCTTTCACTTTTCACTTTCATGCATTGGAGAAAGAAATGGCAACCCACTCCAGTGTTCTTGCCTGGAGAATCCCAGGGATGGGGGAGCCTGGTGGGCTAGTCTATGGGGTCGCACAGAGTTGGACACGACTGAAGCGACTTAGCAAGCAAGCAAACAAGCAGGCAAGGTTGTTGATAAGCATATTACTAGCAGGAATAGCTGACATTTATTAGCCAGTTTCCGTAAGAGCTTTACATCCTTTATCTCAGGTAATCCTCACAGGAATCCAAGACATTATTATTTTTGCTTTTTTAATAAAAATTCATGTTCCATCAAGTACCTCATGTATTATAAATGGCATTTTTTAACCTATTAATGAGACTTGTTCACCCAGAGATTCTGACTAGTGATTTTCTTCTCTTTATAGATTTTACAGATAGGAAAAACCTTCTTTTATTGACACCCTTGACTTCTCACATTTTTCAGTGAAACACAGGCTTTTTTTTTCCCCCAAGACAGACTTTTCATTAACTTTTATGTTGGGATATACACAACTTTACTATTGCAATAATTAATGAAAATATTTCTAGTCCCCTGTTTTCAAATTTTGCTTTAATTTGAATGGGCAGAAAGAGAAGCATTTCATGTAATTACAGATTGATAAACATAGTTCAAACTGGCCACAACTGTACTTATGGAATGATATCTGCTATATAAATATTTCTTTCTCCACAAACATAATCTTAACTGAGGAAGTAAATTTTGCTTGGAAAATATAAATCTGGACTACTATATATTAAAAGGATAAAAGTATAAGATCAGATTTTGTCACTGTATTTTTATTTCTTAGTTGAACCTTAATATTTGCAAATTTTTAAAAAACTCAGGATGTTTTTCTTTATGTTTTAAAAATAAAATTCCTCACATTATTTTTATACTGTTACTCTACCAAAGGTCAAATGTCAGATCTCGCTATACTACCTCCAAGAGAATTCTTAAGTATTTTGTCACATATTTGTAAAAACTGGGTCAGAAATAGGGGTTTTTAAACTTTATTTTGCTGACGTTTTGGATTATAACAGGTTGGAATCTATACAGAACAATGAATCTACCCTGAATTATGTTGAAAAGGCAAATAAGATTGCATCACAGTCAGGAACAAGAAAGTTAATAGTGCTAATATCAGGAGGCAGTGTAGAGAAATGGAAATGAACCAAAGGTCTGGGATCAGACATGGGTTCAAATCTCAGACCTGACTTCAGCATTTAAGTAAATAAGTTAATTGAGTCTTCATTTCTCCTCTGTAAAAAAGACAATAATGATGCCCCATAACAGAGTTGAGGATTAAGTAAAACAATGTATGCAAGTGTTTAACAGTGCCTACCACAGAACAGAAACTTAGTTCAATCCAGTTGAAAGATTAAACGCTCTAGCTGTTCCCCTTTGGAATCTTATCCTGTACACTTATACTATTTAAAAGCTAGGGTGGTTAAGACTGAGTACACTGGTTAGAAGCAATCTATGTAGAAACCTTTAAGAAATAGATATGTTTAAAGAGATTATTAGTAAGTATTCATAATTAAAGGAGAGCTGTAGTATCCTAGCTCAAATGACTGTGGAAGATAATTTTCTCCTTAGGATCCAGGTTGTTGGTCAATAGGTGATTAGGACTTAAAAAAAATTTTACTTCTTAAACTTAAATGTGGGTATATAACTGTTATTTTGCATGAACTTACTAGAAAATGGATAGCCCAATCTGTAACTGCCTAATATCTTAAAATTTTCACTTACTGATTAAATTTTTTGAGTTGCTACTGTGTTGCCTGTCCTCATATACTCCTATAAAATAAAGTTCAATACTACTGCACACCTATTAGATGCCCCAAATTCAGATGCTGACAAAACCAAATGTTGGTAGGGATGTGAAACAACAGGAATTCTTACTCATTACTGGTGGTAATACAAAATGGTATAACCACTTTGGAAGACAGTTTATTGTTCTCTTATGAAACTAAACATACTCTTACAATTCAGTCCACCAGTTGTGCTCCTTGGTTTTTACCCAAAGGAACTGAAAACTTATATCCATCCAGAAACCTGCACACAGATATTTATAGCAGCTTTAGCCATAAATGCCAAAACATGGAAGCAACCAAGATGTCCTTTAGTGGGTGGATGGATAAATGAACTATGGTACAGCCAGATAATGGAATACTATGGAGCATGAGAAAGAAAATGGGCTTTCAAGCCATGAAAATACATAGAGAAACCTTAAGTGCATATTACTGAGTGGAAGAAGCCAATCTGAAAAGCCACATATTGTGTGATTCCAACTACATGACATTCTAGAGAAGGCAAAAATATGGAGACCATAAAAAGATGAGTGGTTGCTGGGCAGTGGGTAGGGTGGATATATAGGCAGAGTACAGAGACTTTTTAGGGCAGTGAAAATATTCTGTATAATGATGGACATAAGTCATTAAACTTCTGTCCTCTTTTGGGGGAGAGTCTATATATGTGGGGACAGAGGTATATGGGAAATATCTATACCTTCCTTGAGTTTTGTTGTCAACCTAAAAGTGCTCTAAGAAAAGCCTTTAAAAGATATATATAAAAAGCTCAATATGGAATTCTTCAATAAATGTCAGTCTACTGTAAACTAGTCGGTGCTGTCTTTATCTCTTTATCACTTTAGCTATCAGTGCTTGATTGATATATTTAAAATCATGTGCTTGGATATTTTTGTTGTTGCTTAGTTTTACACAGTCATGTGAATAGTTTAACCTTATTCTCAGGTAAATTTGACAGTGAACTAAACTTTTTCACTGAAAAAAACTCACTGTAGTTTTGATTGTCAAAAATAATTTATTTTTACCTGTGAAAAAAATGAAAACTCTAATTTTTCTTTTGGTCTAGCTTCATAAATATATAATCTCAAGTATTTTATGTTTCTCTAGTAGAGGGCACAGATATTTGTCAAGGGATAAATTAAAAGAGGATTTAAGTTAAATCATCAAGGTAATTGGCATTTTGGTATTGCAAGATAATTTGGGTCACACACATTCATTGATTTGGGCAAAGTTTAGTTTTATAATGATCTGATGTCCCAAATCGTAATAGATTTAAAACAGCTCTTCAAAACTAAATATAAGTTAGAAATCCAAGCTTTTTCAGGCCAATTTATAAAATCTTAGAAGGTCAAAAGGTTAATAATAAGTGTCTCTATCAAAAATCTGGGGTAAATAGGAAAAGTATCCAAATAACTAAATTATGAAGATTATATTATACTTTTATTTAAAGTCATTTTATTTCTTTAATCTGTGTCGGGTATCACTGACTAATCATAGCTCTTACTCTGCAGGATTATATAAGAAAACTGGTAAATTGGTATTTCTTGGATTGGATAATGCAGGAAAAACAACATTGCTACACATGCTAAAAGATGACAGACTTGGACAACATGTGCCCACGTTACATCCCAGTAAGTATATTTTCCCATACAGTGCATTACTTGATGAAGTGATTCCAATTCATAGGCCCTTACCAAAAGGTTTTGTTTGTTTTTTGTTGGATAAATTTGATCATGTCATTTCACTTGTTCTTATTATAGTGAATGATAAGTGACCCAACTTCAGGGAGTATATTTAGATCTTGAAATAATACTCATATAGTCTTATAGTTAGTATACCTTTGTCCAACTAGAAGAGTTAAAAAGTTATTGTCTCAGGGATTATGATAGTATATTCAACCACATATTGTTTAGGTTATAAATAGTCAGCATTACCTTTCTTATATAATCTAAATTTCTTTCAAATTTTAGAACTGTACTATTTTGATCATTATTCAGTGGACAGATTATAGTCTTATACTTTGCTGTAGCTCTTAACTTATTAACCAGTTATTTTTCTAGTTCTAACAACCTGAACTGTTTCTAACATAAAGACCATAGAATTTTTATTCCAGAAACCGGGCATATATTGATACACTTATAGAAAGTTTTCTTTTATTTTGTTTTTGGCCAGGCCCTATGGCTTGCAGGATCTTAGTCCCTCTACCGGGGATTGAATCTGAGCCTACAGCAGTGAAAGCGCCAAGTCTTAACCACTGGACCACCAGGGAATTCCCTAGAAAGTATTAAAGTAATTAAAAAATAATTTACTGTGCTTTCTTTTAGAAAGCCAACTGAAAGACATTAATAATGATTCTGTAAATCACTTAATATGTATCATTCTTAATAAGATTATGGAATAGGTACTGTTGAGAGTCAAGTTAAAGTGACAAAATTAGTCACTTTAAAACTAGAAACAGAAGTCTAATTTTAAAATACCTGTGGGGAACTTCCCTGGAAGTCCAGTGGTTTAGAGTCTGAGCTTCCAGTGTGGGGGCACACAGATTCAGTCCTTGGTTGGGCAACTAATATCCCACATGTTGCATGGCACAACAACAACAAAAACTTAGGAACTTGTTTTACTGTTGAAAAGACTATGAATCAACTACACAGAGAGTTTAAGACAAGCTGATCCACAGATTTTGAAATAATGAGTGTTGGCCTTAAAAATGAGTATAAAGTTGATAATTAGGCTAAAAATTAAATAATACACAGTTAATTTAATTCCATAAATATACTAAGAACAAGGAAGGAAAACAGAACAAAACAAACTACCGTTTTCTCTCTAAAACTGTTAGTGAGTCAAGTTGGAAAAGGAAGATTTCATAAAATTGATACTTTTTTTTTACATTAGGGAAAGAAAGTGGGGCTTGACAAATAAGATTCTGATACAAGAACAATACTGTTAAAGAAAAATCATGGTGAAATTGAGTATATAAAATTATCTGCAAAAATAGCATTGGAAGATATTACACAATGGTCTTATGTTAGGTATAAGTCACTTTTAAAATTTTATGTTCTTTTTAATATATTCAATGAATATTTTTTGAGCACTTGCTTTATGTCAGACATTGTTCTAAGTACTAGGAGAAAAAATAGTGGCACAAAACAGATGTTATCTCAACCTTCCTGCATCTCATATTCATTTTAGCTTATATTTTTCAGTTAATCAAAAGCATTATGTGTACTCTCTTCATCAGCACATATACTAAAACGAGAAAGACATAGAGAAGATAAGCATGGCCCCTGTAGAAGGATGACACACAAATTTGTGAAGCAGTCCATATTTTTAAGAATGAAATTAAAAATACTCTCTAACACCATACCAAAAATAAACTCAAAATGAATTAAAGATCTAAATATAAGACTGGATACTATAAAACTCTTAGAGGAAAATGTAGGCAGAGTGCTCTCTGACATAAATCTCAGCAGTATCTTTTTTGATCGACTTCTAATGAAAATAAAAATAAATAGGGTCTAATTAAGCTTAAAAGCTTTTGTATAGCAAAAGAAACCATAAACAAAATAAAAAACAAGCCACAGGAGAAAATAGTTGCAAAGAGACTGACAAGGGATTAATCTCCAAAATATACAAACAGCTCATGCAGCTCAATGTCAAGAAAACAACCCGATCAAAAAATGGGCAGAAGATAGATTTCTTCAAAGAAGATGGATAGCCAAAAGGCACATGAACAGGCATTCAACATCACTAATTAATAGAGAAATGCAAATCAAACTACAGTGAGGTGTCACTTCACATCAGTCATAATGGCCATCATCAGAAAAATCTACAAACAGTAAAGGCTGGAGAGGGTTTGGAGAAAAGGTAACCCTCTTACATTGTTGGTGGGATTATAAATTGGTACAACTATTTTGGAGAAGAGTATGACAGTTCCTTAAAAACCTAAATATAGAATTACCATACGGTTCAACAATCCCACTCCTGGGCATATATCTGGAGAAAATCCATAATTAAAAAGCTACATGCTCCCCAGTGTTCACTGCAGCACTGTTTACAAGAGTCAGGACATGGAAGCAACCCAAATGTCCATCAACAGAGGAATGGATAAAGAAGATGTAGTACACATACACAGTGGAATGTTGTTGTTGTTGTTGTTTAGTCAACTCAGTTGTGTCCAACTGTTTGTGACCCCATGGACTGTAGCCTGCCATGCTCCTCTATCCATGGCATTTCCCAGGCAAGAAAACTGGAGTGGGTTGCCGTTTCCCTCTCCAGGGTCTCTTTCCAACCCAGGGATTGATTACTCAGCCATAGAAAAGAATGAAACAATGCCATTTGCAGCAACAGGGATGGACCTAGAGATTTATCATACTAAGTGAAGCAAGTAAGACAGAGACAAATATCATATGGTATCAGCCATATGTGGACTCTAGTAAAAAATTATACAAATGTACTTATTTACAAAACAGACTCACAGATCTTGAAATCAAATTTATGGTTTATCAAAGGGGAAACAAGTGATAAATTAGGAGATACGGATTAACATACATACCACCATAGATAAAACAGATAACTAACAAGAGCCTACTGTGCAGCACAGGAGCTCTACTCAGTGTTCTGTAATAACCTGCATGGGAAAAGAGTCTGAAAAGAGTGGATAAATATATATGATTCACTCTGCTGTACACCTGAAGCTAACACAATATTATAAATCAACCATACTCCAATGAAAAAATTTTTTAAGAATATGGGAGAAAGGTAACATGTATCTACCCTATGATCTGGCAGTTCCACGCTAGATATTTATCTAGGAAAAATGAAAAAATATGTTCACCAAAATCCTCATACAGGAATATTTGTTATACCAGCTTTACCTGTATTAACTCCAAACTGGAAGCAGTTCAGATGTCCTTCATAAAAACATGCATAAAAAATGGAATTCTATTCAACAAAAAGAGGAATAAAGTACAGATCCCAATGTATATTATATTGCATGGAAGAGGCTGGTCACAAAAGTTATATACTATATGATGCCATTTATATAAAATTCTAAAACAGGCAAAACAAACCTGTGATGATAGAATCCAGATCAGTGCTTGCTTCTGGGAGTGGAGGTGTGGACTGACTCGGCAGGGGCAAGAGGGGACTTGCTGGGATGTTAACAGTGTTCTGTATCATAATTGAATTGGGACTCATTTTATAAAGCAGGGAGTGTATGGCAACTCACTCCAATACTTTTGCCTGGCAAATCTCATGGACGGAGGAGCCTGGTAGGCTGCAGTCCATGGGGTTGCTAGGAGTCGGACACGACTGAGCGACTTCACTTTCACTTTTCACTTTTATGCATTGGAGAAGGAAACAACCCACTCCAGTGTTCTTGCCTAGAGAATCCCAGGGACGGGGGAGCCTGGTGGGCTGCCATCTTTGGGGTCACACAGAGTCGGACACGACTGAAGTGAGTTAGCAGCAGCAGTACCAGAGATTGTAACCACAGAGATAGTTTGCCAGCCATGTCCAAGCATCATCTTTTCCTAATGGAAAGGATCATGCTTTGAACACAAACTGTATTAATTATTCAGCTGGCAGTCTTCCTACAGAATTTTTTAGCAAGATAAACTACTCTGAGGTCTCATAGCTATACTGAATAGTTAACAGTTGTACTGAACCTTTCACCATAATTGTCGCAGCCTTCTGCTTTTGTTCGTGAGGGAATAATGGAGGCTGGAATTACCCTTCTACTAAAAATGACTAGAAAAGTGGACAAAAATATACACTACAACAGTTTTCAGATATTGGACAATAGCTAGCACAGGGCTTGATTCCAGAGAAAAGGAAAACAAACCCTTGTCTGTTGTAAGTTTTATCACAGGGGTTATTTTAAGACCATGGTGTAGGGAGAAGAAACCCAAACATAACCCAGTAGTCTCACTGAATTGAGGAGACAAGAGACCAGAATTTGGGGAGGCTAAAGTGACTAGAATTTGCTGGGCAGATTACCACAGAGCAAACAGCTCTGTAGAGAAAGAACTCCAGAAATGTTCATGGCTGAATACCAATCTGTGCATACATAGGCTAAAACTACACACAGCCCGTCAAAAGAACAGTTATAGTGAAGCGGTTAGCCAGTTCATTCCCAGAGCTCACACGGAGCTATGAATCCAGGTACCCACCAGCCAGAAAGAAGGGACCTTGTAGACTACTCCAAAAAAGCACATCTTAGTAATGAGGCTAACGCAGCTCCAAAGTAAAGGCTACTTTACTTTAGATCTGCTGGAACAAAACTTAAACACTGATCTGCAAGCAATTTAACTGCCTGCCAGAACAAAGGAACAAAGTCCAACTTATTTTTGGGGAGTTTTTTTGACCATGCCCTGGAGCTTGCAGGATCTTAGTTCCCTGACCAGGGTCCTCACAATGAGATGGCTGAGTCTTCACCACTGGACCACCAGAGAGTTCCCAAAGTCCAACTTTCTTGAAAATGATACAACAAAATCCAACATCCAATAAAAAATTACTAGACATGCAAAGAAGCAGGAAAGTGTGATCCCTAAATAGAAGAAAAGTCAATCAGTAAAAACAGATTGATGGCACAAGTAAAAAAGATGATGGAATTAGTAAATATGAACACTAAAACAGCTGTTATGAATATGCTCAAGGATTTAAGGGAAACACAAACATGAGGAGGAGAGAATGGAAGATTTAAGCAATCTAGCAAACCTATCACTAAAGTCCCAGAAGGGAAAGTAAGGGAGCAGAAAAAAACTTTGAAGAAATAATAGCCAAATTTTTTTATTATAATTATGTTTGCCATTAAAGACTGTGTGTGTGTGCTTAGTCATCAATTGTGTCTGACTCTTTGCCAACCCCATGGATTGTAGCCTGCCAGGCTCCTCTGTGGGGATTCTTCAGGCAAGAATACTGGAATGGGTTGCCATGCCCTCCTCCAGGGGATCTTCCCAACCCAGGGATTGAACCCAGGTCTCCCACATTACAGACGGATTCTTCATGGTCTGAGCCACAAGGAAGCCCCAAAACCATCACCTGTGAAATATAACAGCCATGAGAAAATACTGTTTTTTCACCTTTATCATTTAAGATGAATTACAGGAAAAATTATTAGGTTAGACCAGTCACCTGAATTCACAGTAAATAACTGTCAATTTCAGCTGGATAGAGGAGGAAAAATAAGTTGAATTTGTGGTGGGCACTGAATACTAGAAGTTAATATTACCAATTACTTACATTATACTGGCAATATGAAATGGAATATAGTAGTAGTAGTTATAACAAATAATTCCTTTTTGATTTGCAATTAAACTAATCAAACTTTAAGTGGCAGTATATGCCAGAAATGGACTTCTAATTTTCATGTTTTTAAAACATTTTGTATTACTATTTAGCTTCAGAAGAACTAACCATTGCTGGCATGACCTTTACAACTTTTGATCTGGGTGGACATGTTCAAGGTGAGATTCTACTACTCTTACAGTTGTTTTATTTAATAAAAATGTGACCATTATGTTACAGTGCATGAAATCTCATTTTATTCAAGGAAAGCCAGAGTAGACTTAAAATTTAGGAATTATCACCCCTGGATAAATGCTTTAAATGCAAAGGATGATTTTCATGATACTCCAATTTAAGTCTGAATTGCTTTTGGTGTTTATCACATGAGTAAAATTTCACCTCCATTTTTTCTCTTCTTCAGCCCACCTCTCTCTTACTGTCATAATCATGTTATGAGTATGTTATTGCTTCTATTGCTCCATATGAAAAGCCTTCCTTGGCTAACTCATTACCTACAAAATAAAGGCCATATTCACTGACCTGGGATTCAGGATTTCTAAGATCTGATCGCACTTACTTTACTTTTTGAGTCTTTATTTCCCACTATTCCCTTTGTCATTCTCTTTACTCCAACCAGACCAAAACATCTTGGTGTTTGTTCTTCCACCTCTGTGCTCATGTGGTCTCCATCAGCACACAGGTAACCCACTTTCAGGGCTCAGTGTTAAGTGTGGCTGCCTCCTCTGAGAAGCCACTCCCAGCTGGGAATGCTCTCAACTATACTTACCTAGCGATTAGTATATTTGTATAAATGTCTAAAGATTGGAATGACTGTCTTATTTCAGACTCTACTAAACTTTCTGGGATTGAAATGCTAGTTTTTAATATCCTCAAAAGGAATTTGCAGTACCCACTACATAGTAATTCATAAATAATGACTACTACAAAGGTTGTGGCTAGAGAAAGCACATTTGAGATATACATCTATGTTTAAAATATACATAAACTAATTCCTAGAATATAATGATTAGATTTAGAACCTAATGGAGGATGAGGCTTCTTCTCTATATGAAGGTGTATTATAAAGCTGAAGTCTGGAGAAAAAAAGTTACCTTCCTCTAGGGCACCCTCAAAAATATTTTATTTTCTAAAAGAAAATGTCATGGAAAAAATTACCCTAATGTTTTCATAAACTTGTGCTATGAGTAGAACAATTTGCTTTATTTTTTAACTTAACAAGTCTGAACCTGATAACTAATTTCCTTCTGTCACTGACTCCAGACTTGATCACTAGCAAAAAAATGATAAACTAGAAATGTCAAAAAGAAATGAAGACTGCATATAACAAATAGTAGTGGTCCCTCTGATGAACTTAATATGCATCCTTGTCCATTAGTAAGCAAATATTAATTCTTCTTCTGACATGGGTAAACTGGGGCAGACTAAAATATTTGACTTGCCCAAACTAAGGAAAACCTGTAATTTCTTCTTTGGTCATCTGGAAAGATTTTGGCAATACTGGGTAAAAGATTAACAAGTATATAATGATGTAGCAGCAGCTAAGGGCTAATTACACTTGATATCTTGTTGGACTCTCCGTCAAACCATCTGCTAGGTTTGACCGGCAAAAAAATCTAACTCCTGATTGTTTTTGTTAGCTCGAAGAGTGTGGAAAAACTACCTTCCTGCTATCAATGGCATTGTATTTCTGGTGGATTGTGCAGACCATGAAAGGCTGTTAGAATCAAAAGAAGAACTTGATGTAAGTTAAATAATTAAAACTAAACAGTTGAATCACTCTGGTAAGCCTGAGAAAATAGGTTAGAGATGTAGGTATGAGAGTGTAGCTTCTCTGCAGCCTCTGATGTAACTCCTGACAATTTGTGGAGTTCAGAGATTACTTAGAATGCAGAGGGAGTACCTTGGAGTAACCGTGGCTATTGAGGAGTACTGACAAGATTTCCTTCCTGAAGGCTTAGGCTCATTCTGTGCAGTGTATGCCCTTATCGTTTATTTCAAATCTGCTGCATTCCTGCAGTGGCTTGGTCTTAAGCCCCTGGTCCTCCAGGTGGTTTCTCCAGGAGTTGGCTAGAACCTGGAAATGGTGTAACATGCCATCTTTGTCACCATTCCCAGGAGTGATCAAGGCCATGTGTAGCCACCTCCTCTCCGGTCTCTCAGGTTACATGCTTCATAAAGGGGCTCAGGAGCAGTAGGCAAGGCCAGTGCTAGACCTGGGCCCACAGAGAAGGGAGGTCCATGACTTGATGGAAGGTTGACCCGACCATGCTTCTACCAAGAGCAAGCTAACAAGTACTTATTCATGTGGAAAAGTCCTGGTAAGTTTTATGGTCATGGAACAGAGCTGGAGAATTCCTTTGTTCTTACTTTGTGCCAGGCACTATGCATAGTACCTCATTTAATTCTCAGATTAACTCTGTAAGGTAGGTGCTACTATTGCAGATTCTCTTTGAACTTCAGCGAGCCTTATTTTTCTAAGATCTCACAACTCAAAAGCAGCAGAATCAGAAATGAAACCAGATCTGCACACCTTCAAAGTGTTGTCTAGTCACAGTGAGCATTTACAGAAGGAGACAGAGAGGCAGAAGAATTGAGCATGGGATCGTTGAGCTCACTTTAAAATGTAGAGAAAGTTCACCAAAGAAAGCCAAACTGCCAGGATATGACAGAGAGTGAGCCCATTTGCTGTCTTGTCGCAATGATCCCTTTAGATGGTTTTATGTCAACATCTTCACTTTCATTTTGCTTTTTTTTTTTAGTCACTAATGACAGATGAAACTGTTGCTAATGTGCCTATACTGATTCTTGGGAATAAGATTGACAGGCCTGAAGCCATCAGTGAAGAGAGGTTGCGAGAGATGTTTGGTTTATATGGTCAGACAACAGGAAAGGTAAGAAAAAAAAATTGACAGGTGTGAATACTTGATTCAGTAGTACAAATATCTTTTTATTTACTTTTAATCTTCTGAAAAGGTTTATTCCCATACTACCCTTAACAGTAATCATGCTTATCTGTCTAATTGGTAGTCTGGCTTCTTCTTTTTAATTGGGATATAACTGACATACTAGTTTCAGGTGTCCAGCCAGTTGTCTTTAAATTACTATTGTCCAACCTCACAGCCCATTTTCATTTTCTTCTTAAAAACTGTCATTGGTACATTTGGGTCTTTTTTGAATGTCCTCATTTATTTTCTTCCTACCACTGAATGAAGTGAAACCTTTTCTTCAGTTCAGTCTCTCAGTCGTGTCCGACTCTTTGCAACTTTGTGGGCTGCAGCACACCAGGCTTCTCTGTCCATCACCAACTCCTGGAGCTTGCTCAGACTCCTGTCCATCGAGTCGGTGATGCCATACAACCATCTCATCCTCTGTTGTCCCCATCTCTTCCTGCTTTCAGTCTTTCCCAGCATCAGGGTCTTTTCCAGTGAGTCAATTCTTCACATCAGGTGGCCAAAGTATTGGAAGTATCACCAACCTTTTCTTGGTGATATTAAAAATGTCATAGTCTGTGCATATGGGAAACTTAATGAAAGCTTTCAAAGTTTTGTCATAATTTTTCATATTTAGCCACTAAATAATATATTTGAATGTTTAAGCATACCAGTAGTGTGTTTAGGCCCCAGTTCAGTGTTTAAGTCCAGAGTTCCCCACAGATAAAATGAAATGTATACTTGGCTATAGCAGAGTTATGTGGTTTTCAGAACATACACTTCATAATTAAGCTTTAATACACATTGTTTTTGCATTCATTTTTACTGGGATTTATTTTGGGGAAGGACCTTAGTATTGAAAAATCCCAGAGTAGAACAATATGGCAGCCTGTGGAAGGAGACTGTTATGTTAGATAAGGTAGACTTTGGTCTGTTTTCTGTGTCTTCTTTTTAATAAGTCAACTCCACATTACTTTTAAGAATGGCCTTGTTAGGTCATAAATCTACTCACAGAATGTTTGTTTTTAATATTAGTGAAGCCAGTTGTCCCAGGTAACTTGAATTTTTTCAAAGTCACAGATTATTTTCATTCTTGTGCACCTCACAGGCTCACTTCTATCCCACTGAATGGACATCTGTCCTACAGTAGAGTGAGAAGAGGTGCCCTGTGTGTTTAGGGGAACGGACTTGGGTGACAGACAGCCATGGCTTTATCACAGTCACCCTTTGTCCTAAGATGTACAAACTGCAGCTCTCCTAGGGAGTAGGGCTTTTATTTCATTAAGAGGTCACCAAACATAATGCCCATCTTCTCTCCTAGGGCAATGTATCTCTGAAAGAACTGAATGCCCGGCCCTTAGAAGTTTTCATGTGCAGTGTGCTCAAAAGACAAGGCTACGGAGAAGGCTTCCGCTGGATGGCACAGTACATTGATTAACACCAGCCCACATCAGTTCCAGGTCTCACCATTCAGGCCTACTCAGAGATTTGATCACTCAACATGCATAACTTGAATTCAATAGACTTTTATTGTTGGTTAGAAAACAGATGTTTTTTAGATTATTAATATTTTATCAACTTAATTTGAGTGAGAATTGAAAACTGATTCAAATAAGTTTGAATATCACAATATTAGCTTTCTAATTCCATAAAAATACTTAGTTTTTACAGTTTATAATGTGACATTACCCCAGCACCATTTTTGAACAGAACTTTCCAGACAACATTTGAAGCACTTTTTAATAACATGAAACTACAACTATCAACCATATTTAAAAGCTCATCATGTTAAATTTTTTATGTAATTTTTTGGAACTAGTTTTTAAATTTGATTATATGTCCACCTATCTTTAGTAAGCAGTTAATAATAAGCTTTTTTGACTGCATGATGCCTTACAGTTTCAATTATTTTTTTTCTCATGCAAACATCATGCAATAAAACAAACCCTAATGTTTGGCATCCTTGTTGGGCAAATATTTCATTTTAATGTGTCTTATCTGGCTAGTATGCTCTGAAGTTGTGCATATTTAATATTAAATATATGAGAGGGTTGTGGGGAAAAGAGATTGCTTTAGAGTATTTAGGATAATGTTTAAGTCCGTACAGGCTTTTGCATTTATCTAGAGACAAGATGTGTTTGGTTGCACCTTATACCACATTTATCTCTGAATCATGTATATTTTTATCTGTAACACTACCATGACCAGTGCTGATGGGGTCCACGTCCTAGTCCCTGTGGGATCGGCCTTCTGAAGAAAAGCACATGTTCTGATATAACCCAAGGTTAATTTTTGGTTTGATGAGCCAACCCCAGTTGTCTAATTCTGAAGTGCTCCAATCTTAATGGCACCCAGTTTGGTAATCTGCCTTTTCACCAAAAATAATGACAAGCACCAGTCTCCCCACACCTAGAGGTACTCCCCAGTCTTACTTAATGGTACTTAATGGTACTCAGCAGGGCAAGTGACACGTAGGGTGTTGTGCAGTTGCATGGTGGAGGCCTGCATCTGAGGATAAAGAAAGCATGTTCTGCTTCAGTTGTCACAGAGATTTGAAGATTTTGTTCCTATCCTATGGCTCTTTGGCATTTTGGGTATATTTTATTTGTTGGTGGAAAGAAAATGAATCCACGTATTTAATTTTCTTTTTTCTTATTCTCAACCAGCTCTTAACTTTACAACACAAAGGCTTTTGTTTTTTGAACCATGCTTGCCACATGATAGTGTTTACAGCCTCACTGATAAGATTGTCTCGTTAGCTTTTTAAAGCATTTTAATTTTCTAAGAAATTGAATTCTTCTTTCCCATATGTCTGAGATTCCCATAATTAGCTGAAAGACAAGGGCCAAATATTTATTTTTAAAGACTCTCAAGCTTAAGATTTCCTCTCTTGGTCATAAACCGAGGTTTTATAGTATATTAAACCAATTCTACTGAGAATACATTGCTCCAATTCCATCAAGAGTAATTTTAATATTAGAATTACTGTTTCCTCTAGCTCTTGTCCAAATCAGAGTTAACTATAGTCCTTTCTGTCATCAATAATACAATATTGTATATGAAGCAAATAAGGATTGAAAGATATGCCTGGAAGGAATTACTATTTAGCTAAACCAACAAGGTCATTTCATCATGACATTTGGTTTTAGGAATTTAGCTATTCTGTTTCATTTTCAGCTTCCTTCTAAAGGAAAATAAAAAAGCTTTCTCCCTGCCTAAAAACATCAGTAACACCAGGGAAAAGTAGGAAATGACATTCAGCCTCTTGGTTTATTCTGCCAGATATGTTTAAAGTTCTCATTTCTAACGTCATGACTGAACAGAATTAAGCCTTATTCAAAGTAATTGCCTCTTGTTGATGGTATCTGTTTTCAGTATTTACAGGGACATGCTTTTCTTCAAGTATTTCCTAGTATCTATTGTGATGATTGAAAAGTTAATTATCTGTGTTATAAATTTGTTTAAAAGAAAAAGCTTTCTGGTTTCTCTAGAGGGGATTTGCTTTCTGGCACAAACTCTCTTGTTCCAGAACTCTCATTCTAGGTCTGTCACTGGGATCAAAGGAACAGTCACTTTGTGAACCACAGGTAAACTGTGGATATTTTCCCAATGATGTAAGAGTATTCCAGAGTCTGAACCTCTGGAAATGAAGCTGCACTTTCCTGCCAGCTCCAGGGAGATGGGCCTCAGAGTTCGCCAGCTATTGGGCTTATCATCCAGCTCTGAGAGCACCTCAGAAAACATAACAGAGTCATGCTTCCATCAGGAGAAGCAATTTAAGAGAATGCCAAGAAATGGCAAAGGCACGTGGGAAAAACATATACTCTGTATGTGCCTGTGCAACTGTGTACATTTGTGGAGTATTTTGGGGGTAAATGTAGTTAATTTTGTTCTTCCCTCTATAAAGTGTGAAAATGTAATTAACACTATTATATCCACGTTAAGACTGGATTCCACATATATCAGGAAGTGTTCAAAAGATATTTTAAAATCTTAAGTCCAAAACTAAAAACAGATGGCCTCAGCTGGCTTATATATTTTTAAAGAGTCTTAACCCCACACCTGTTTCAATGACTACTATTAATTATACTTTTCTGTAACTGATTAAATTGATGGATTCCAGTTTATCTTGATGAATTTTTAGATTGGAGATTATAGCATTTTTAAAAATTGGGCACAGATATTCCCTGAAGAATATGAAAAATATTCTTCACTACTTAGTTAACCCAGTATCCTTGAGTGCCAAAGAAGTATGAATTCAGATACTGCCTGCATAGATCTAAATTTTAGTTTTGTGTGCCTGTGTACATATACAACTTTACTGTGGTTTACAGCATAAACACAGAATGTTGTTTCTTTTCTTTAGTTTTCAACTGGCTCACACTACATGTAGTGCTTTCCAGCACATAAACTACTTGTAAATCACTGAAATAGAGTAATAACTGCGATAAAAGTGTTTCTTGTCTTCTGCAAAATGATTTGATTAACCACATTCAAAACCCAGCATTTTTACAAGTTCCATCATTAAAAACAGAATACCTCTAGTTGATGATTTGAGCTTCAGCAAACAGGTTTACATTTTCTGAAACTGTATTTAGTATGTGACTCAATGTGGTGTTTCAGTCTTGTTAGTCACTTACATGAATGAAGTCTGCAAGGCTTCTATTGCCAAATAAATTTTGATCAGAGTACACTAACAAAGCTAATATAAAAGAAAGTCTCTCAGAATATCATGTGTTGATTTAGAGTACATTGTTTCAATCATTTTAAATATAATAAAAGTTGGTGAAGTTTCAAAAAAATCTCCAAGACAACATGAAAAATTGAGATTAGCAAATATGAATTTCTGGATAAAATTAATAAGGAATTAGAGGTTTTCTATAAACCTTTATTTGTTGTTGTTATAAACAGTAAGAGTTCAGAAAACATATTTAAAATTAAGGACTAAATTCTCAGAGCCCAATATTAATGTTTCTGGTCTTTCTAATCACTGTCCTTTTGAAATGCAAATTAGTGCTTTTCAACCAAAAAATAAAAAAAGAACAAATTCTTAAAAATATGAGGCTGTGCCTCTGTGTAAAGTGATTGGGATTCTGTTAAAACCATGTTTCTACTCTTGAACCCTATAGCCATTCCCCCTCACATACTCCAGCCCATACCTGGAAATCCCTGAGTATAAACAGAACTGACCTCTCTTGATTTGACCAACTACTGACCATCTATTGAAGATGTAGTTTTGAATCAACTAATTTTTGTCTTTACAATTTAAAACATTAAATAGATAATATATTTAATACCTCTGATTATTCTGGGCTTTGACCACAACTTTAAACAGAATCCAAATTAATCACAGTAAAGGAAGCAAATTTATTCAAAGTAAACTTTGTTTCAGGAGTGCTCCCACTCCAAATGGATTTTAAGACAGAAATGGGAAAGGCTTTTGAGTGATTTCATGGAGAATTATCATCTTTGGAAAAGATTTACGTCAGAATGGCCAACTTCACTTGGGTTTCTGGATTCCCTGGTGCTGTTCCTAACCTGAACTCATAATCTATTGCCATACTGAGGCAAGAGCACTCAGGGTGAATGTAGTCAGGTAACTTTCAAAGTGATCAAAGTGTTTTCTGTGGTGAGGCCTTTAGTATTTGGCTGGATGCAGAGTATGTTGAAGTGGTAAGTCGGTGATAAGTTTTTCATCACTAACCTTGTTTGCACTTTTGTACACCACTGCTTGCACTAGTATCTTAGCGTGAACTTTAACAATTGTTTTACAGTGTATACAGATTGTTAAGCATTAATTATATAAAGATGTTTCTGTTTACCTTTATGTATTTTACAAAGAACAGCTATAATAGATGGTTAAATGTTCTTGAATTGTGTTTGTGTGTTATTTTGATTATGTTCTATTATCTTTTTACCCCCTATGATTTGAGTGTCAGAAATAGAAAAATAAAATAATTACCTGGTCTTTGAAACACTCTGGTGTCAAGTCCCGTTTTTATCATCTAGTAGTTTTTATTGTGCTTATTAGAAATTTCTTGAACTTTGAAATTACTAAGATTATAGAATGTACCCTCTGTGCAAGGATTGCAAGGAACTGAAGCCTAATTTGCTTAGACTAGAAAAAGCTTATAAGCACGCTGTAGTAGGACTTACACAATGCTGACTCAGTTGAAATGTGAAAAATAAGCAATTGGTTGGTTTTATCTACATCAAGGTTTTCAAGCTTTAGTATGCATCAGAATCTCCTAGGGGTAGAGGGAACTTTAAAAAAAAAAAAACACTAGAGAAAAAAAAATCCCACCAAAAACTGGGGTTCAGTAAATCTGGGGTGGAGTGGAAGGCAAGCGCACAACTCTTCAAGTTTCTCGGGTTTTTCTGAGCCAGAATGTGTGGATTTTCATTTAGGAGAAGCAGTAATATACCACTAAATACTAATAACACTAAATGATCATTGGCTAATCAGTGAAGAAAATAATTTTTTTTTTCCTGAGAATTCATTTACTAGGAAATCCTGCATCAATGTAGGGCTTCCCTGGTGGCTCAGTGGTAAAGAACCTGCTGGCCAATGAGAAGACTCAGGTTCAGTCCCTGGGTCAGAAAGATCCCATGGAGCAAGAAACCGCAACCCACTCCAGTATTCTCCCCTGGGAAATCCCATGGACAGAGGAGCCTGGTTGGCTACAGTCCATGTGGTGGCAAAGAGTCACATACAAATTAGCAACTGAGCATGCACGCACATCACTGTAACCTGTAGCTGGTGGTTCTCAACCTTGGCTACAATTTAGAATCACTGAAAGCCCAGGTAGCAGAATTTTTTAACTCAGGTGATGCAAATGAAAAAATATCATTTTGGTAAGGATTATCAAGCTACTTTTGAGACTTAAATCCAACTATAAGACCTTTCTAAGGACTTCCATGGTGGTCCAGGGGTTAAGAATATACCTTGCAACACAGAGGATGCAGGTTTGACCCCAACTGGAGAACTGAGATTCCCACATGTGGCAGAGCAACTAAGCCCAAGCCCCTCAACTACTGAGCCCACGCACCAGAGCTAGACAGTCCATGCACAGCAACACAAGATCCTGCATGTCGCCACTAAGACCTGATGCAGCCAAATAAATAAATATTAACAAATAAAACTTTATACAGCCATTCCTTTATCCTTTCCACTAACAATGTGCAGGATGACATAAGGCTTTGTGCTAACTCTTTTAACATAACCAGTCATGATTCTATTACTGTTGAAGTGAAGTGAAGTCGTTCAGTTGTGTCCAACTCTTTGAGACCCCCATGGACTGTATAGCCTACCAGGATCCTCCATCCATGGGATTTTCCAGGCAAGAATACTGGAGTGGGTGGCCATTTCTTTCTCCAAGAGATCTTCCCGACCCAGGGATTGAACCTGGGTCTCCCGCATTGTAGGCAGACGCCTTACCATCTGAGCCACCAGGGAAGTCCAATTACCACTGAGTCCATCAAAGAGAGATTTAGCATGCACTCAAACTATTTGTTGAACTGAAACTAACAAAGTAGACAGTGAATGTACTGAAGGGATAAACGCTAAGAAAATAAAATCCAGTTTATTCAGACATTTCTCCAAATAAGACATACAGATGGCTAATAAACATGAAAAGATACTCAACATCACTCATTATTTAAAAAATGCAGATCAAAACTACAATGAGGTGTCACCGCACATTCGTCAAAATGACCATCATCAAAAAGTCTACAAACAATAAATGCTGGAGAGGGTATGGAGAAAAGGGAACTCTCTTGTACTGTTGGTGGGAATGTAAACTGACACAGTCACTATGGAAAACAGTATGGAGATTCCTTAAAAAAAAAACAAGAATAAAACAACTATATGACCCAACAATCCCATTACTGAGCATATACCCTGACAAAACCATAACTGAAACATGTACCACAATGTTCATTGAAGCACTATTTACAGGAGCTACAATGTGGAAGCAACCTATTAACAGATGTCCATCAACAGATGAATGGATAAAGAAATTGTGGTACATATATACAATGGAATATACTCAGTCAATAGCCAATAGCCTAACCAGCTCAGAGTTTAAAGCGTCTGCTTCCTATGCGGGAGACCTGGGTTCGATCCCTGGGTTGGGAAGATCCTCTGGAGAAGGAAATGGCAATCCACTCCAGTATTCTTGCCTGGAGAATCCCATGGACGGAGAAGCCTAGCAGGTTACAGTCCACGGGGTCGCAAAGAGTCGGACACGACTGAGCAACTTTACCTACCATACTCAGTCATAAAAAAGAAAACATTCGAGTCAGTTCTAATGAGGTAGTGAAGTAAAGTAAAGTAAAGTCACTCAGTTGTGTCCGACTCTTTGTGACCCCGTGGACTGCAGCCCACCAGGCTCCTCAGTCCATGGCATTCCCCGGCAAGAATACTGGAGTGGGTTGCCATCTCCTTCAGGGATCTTCCCGACCCAGGGATTGAACCTGGGTCTCCCGCATTGGGGGCAGACGCTTTAACCTCTGAGCCACCAGGGAAGCTAATGAGGTAGTGAACCAAGAGCCTATTATACAGAATGAAGTCAGAAAAACAAATATTGTATATTAACGCACATACATGGAATGTATGTGGTACTGTAGCCTACTGAAGAGCAGCAATGGAGATGCAGACACAGAACAGACGCGTGGACCCAGTGGGAGAAAGAGGGGGGACAAACTGAGACGGGAACTTGGAAACATACATATCACCATATGCAAGACAGTCAGTGGGAATTTGCTACATGACGCAGGAAGCACAAACTGGTGCTCTGTGACAACCTAGAGGCGTTGGATGAGGCGGGGAGGCGGGAGGGAGGTTTAAGAGGGAAGGGACATAGTATACCTATGGCTGATTCATGCTGATGTATGGCAGAAACCAACACAATACTGTAAAAGCAATTATCCTTCAATTAAAAACAAGCTTTTAAAATGGAAAAAAATCCAGTTTATTTACCTCATTTTCTTGAATTTAGTTACATAATATCCCACCAGACTATCTGATGGGCTTCCCAGGTGGCGTGAGTGGTAAAGAACCCACCTGCAAATACAGGAGATGTAAGGAACACAGGTTCAATCCCTGGGTCGGGAGGATCCCCTGAAGAAGGGCATGGCAACCCACTCCAGTATTCTTGCCTGGAGAGTCCCATGGACAGAGTCTGGGGGAGCTACAGTCCATAGAGGCTCACAGAGTTGGACATGACTGAAGCGACTTAGCAAAGCACACAGCACAAACTATCTGATATTTGTACTAAAGGTACAGCAATGCAACATCACAGCCCTCAAAAGAGTGTGAAAAGCACCTTGTGGGGAATAGAGGAACTAGGAACCTGTAAAAGAAGCCCTTTGGGTGGTGGCCACCATCCTCCTAACTGAAAGGTGAGAACAGCAACTTAGAAACCTGATGATTAAAGACAAAGGTCCCAAAAACAGGCCCTTATTAAGGATTCAGCTGGGTATTAAGTTAGTTGACAAAGGTCAAAGCCAGTGTTTACAAAGCCTCTTAACTTGATTTATTTAAAATTAGACACCAAAACTCAATAATCTTCTGGCTATAATGTGGTAAACAAAGGAAGCCTTGCTTTGGAATGCGGATTTTGATTGGAGGCAGCACGGTGAACAATTTAGCATGTTTATTAAAGTCACTGAGTTCAGTGATGGCACCATGCCACTACAAACAAGCTGGTAACGTTGCAAAAAGAAACTGACGAGTTTTCTTACCCGATCATATTGAAAGGACCTGGGTTAATTGGTAACAGTCCTCCAGTCAAAATCTTCAGAGATGTCATTTTTCATGGCTGTTAAAAGTAAACAAGGGGAAGAAATAATTGGAGGTGAGGTACAGGTGAACAGAGAGAAAACATTGGGGGTCAAAATAAAGATATGTTTACTCCTTTCTTGAGCTAAAAGGAATTGAATGTGAACCTCATCAGTGGAGCTGTAGTCTTATTTCATCCAGGATTAGGAAAATCCCAGAAACTAGAGAGATTATAGACATTACCATTACAGCACCATTTTTAGGGTTCTCTCCTAGTCCTTGGGTTTGGCTTGAGGTCTCTAGATCCATCTCGTGACTGGGAAGCCACACCAGATTGATTGTAGTCTGGAGAAAAGCACATTAACTTCCCTCCATTCTATGGACTTCTCTTTCGAGACCCAAATGGTCAAGAGACTTTCTTTGAGTAAAACACAGAATAGGTGAGTTCCAGCCCTGTTCTGGGCCCCAGAGCTTATTTGCAACTAGGAGGTCCACTGGAAGGGGAAACAAGTCTGACAGTTCCTGAAGGAAACCATGCAACGCTACTTTCTCTTCTGACTTCAGGATAGTAGACACATGGGCAAAAAGCTATTTTGAGACCAGTCTGAAACTTTCTCCACATCAGCTTCTATTTGGGACCAGGTTCAGAATCCACAATCCTCTGGCAGTCTGAGGGCAGGGGGACCCCTCTTGGATTTTGAAGCCTCACTGCCTTCCTGTTTGGAGAAGCGGTTTCTGATTACTTGACATGTTGGCGGCCTTGCCCACTGCTCCATGTGCAGGGCTGGGCTGGGCAAAATACGAGGGAGAGTTTTACCTACTCACCGGGTTCATTTTCTCTCTTTTACACATAAAGCCTTATGTGTGGAAAACTATTAGTTATCATCAGGTCTTTTGCAAGTACTGTGCAGGTGCTGGGTTCAGGTTGGGACAGGTGGCCACACTTTCTGTCTGCCCATCCACGAGCCAGTCAGTCAGCTGGCATTTCAACACCTCCTTGCTGGGGACTTAACGATGAAAAATGGGCAGCCATTTGCCCAAGGCACCATGGAAGGCAAAAGGGAAAGGCCCTCAAACACCATCGAGGTTTCTAAAAACAGGGCACCAGAGCTGAATCTTTAAGGCATTAAACTGTTTAGTAAAGAAGGGGTGAGCAAGGCGAGTATAAGCAGACAGAACAGCAAAGACGAAGGCACAGCAGAAAACGGCATGCCGTGATTTCGGGCTGGTAGAGCCCACAGCCTGAAGAGGTGCTGTGTGGACAGCATATTAGACAGATGTCAGTGGAGGAAAAGACAAGAACACGAGGCCTAAACTGAGAAGGCAGGAGAGCAGGGCTGCTCTTTCCCATCCTTTAGCCCGTTTCTCACCTGTCAAAGTAGGTGATTCCAAAACCAACTGTTTATGATATATGATCACGTTTTTCAACCCAAGGCAGGAGCCAGCAATCCACCAGGAGAGCCTGCTCATGGGGCCATGAGATCAGGAATAGGCTATTTGAAGTTGGGAACAACTGTACAGACGTGTGTCCCCAAAATGCCACACTGAGCATGCACAGCAGAATGTGTGCTAGTGACAAGGAAGACACAGGTTTGAGGTCAAATTAAAAATAACACAGGATGGATGTTGCACAGGGAGCTCTGCTCAATGTTATATGGCAGCCTGGATGCGAGGGGTGTTTTGGGGAGAATGGATACATGCATACCTATGGCTGAGTCCCCTTTGCTGTCCACCTGAAACTACCACAACACTGTTAACTGGCTATAATCCAATATAAAATTAAAAGTTAAAAAAACAAACAAACAAAAACAAGCTGGAACTGTTCACACAGCCAGTATTGCCAACCTATTCAATAAAAGACATCAGGCTAAGGGGGTGGAGGGTTGGAGCTCCCTGAGGGCACTGCTGGGAGCCAGGAGCTGAGACCCCAACTGTCCCTCTCTGATCCCCCTTCTCCATGAACCTCTTACCTGGGGGCTGGCTTTGCCTACACAGTGTGGGGATCTGATGGTTCCATCCATCAAGCAGGAGAGGCATAACAGAAGTAGCTGAGGAGAATACCATGCCTTCAAATCCCCTAGTAAAGTCCTGAAGTTGAAAAGTCAAGTGGGCAAGGCATCCTAACTCCTCACACAGCCCAAGGACTGCCAGTGAACACTGGACCAGACTTGATCTCTGTGGCTCCAGGGCTCAGAACAGCCTGTGAATAGAAACATCATGTTTCAAGGCAACAATTACAGTTGAATTTAAGGAAGACGTTTTAAACTTAATATGGATGGCTTAGCAATGCGTTGCTTACAAAATGACAGGTTCTCAGTCACTAGAATTCAGAGGCTGTCCTAGAGAAGGTGGTGGGCAAGACGAGCTTTCATGCCCCCCCAACCACCTAAACCCTGAGGTATCTATCACCCAGATGAGGCTCCTTGGCTGAGGCCTGAGCAGGAACCAGGATTGATAACGCTGGTCGGTACTGGTCCCGTACCCCTTCTTGACCAGAAGGGAAGCGCTCCTGGAGGGCAGAGGGGTCCCTAAGACTTGAGCATCCCCTCTGGTTCTTGATGGCCTTCAGGGCACACTCTTCCTTTGCCAAGAATTCATTTAGGAGTCTTAACAGTGGACGACGCAGCTATCGGGGACCGCCCACGGCAGCTCCTTCCGTAAGCTGAGAAGCATAAATAATTACGGCGGCCATGTGGGAAACAAGGTTTTCTATACCAAGCACCTGTCACCATAGCCAGGCGGTCACCCAGGATCCCAAAATAGCAGTTCAGAATATCCACAGGTGACGGTTTATTTTGCTGAGTCACTCTTCCTTTTCGGCTTCTCCTAGAAACCCTGCTGCTCTTCTGAGTTTCAGGTTAACCCCAACATTCAGTCCCTAGCAATGCAACGTTCCTTCTCTGCAACAGGGGGTTGGGTGAGGGGGTGTGGAGCAGGAGAATTCAGCTACCTCCCGCCTCCTGGGTTATACCGTTTCAGAATGGCCGCGGAGAAACCCAGAATGCTGGGAAGGCGGGTGTGTTTCAGGCGCAGGCAGCTGATTGGCTCAGGTGTCACGTGAGCGGTGTCCCGGATGACCGACAGGTGCTTCCAACCCGCTCTCGGCCGGCCCCCCTACCCACGCATCACGTGACCTTCCTCCCCTGCCCTCAGAACACAGGTTCCTCGGTTGGCATGGGGCGGCCCCTGAGAACAACGGAGTTTCGGTGAACAAATCCCTCTGGGCTTCTGGCCTCTCTAGTCAGCTGGCCGGCGTCGGGGCGCCCTCTACCTTAACTTCCGTCCCCCTCCTCTCACAGTGGTTCCTCATTCTAATCACCGCACACCCAGGCCCACTTTGATCCACTCTCAGCCACCATGCGTCGGGGGCGCCCAGCAGGAACGCTCATCCTCACTTAACAGATAAGGAAACTGAGGCCCAGAAAGGGCCAAAACACAGTCCTTAATTCTCCTTTACCCCAAGGCCCACACGAATCCATTTCGAGTCACTTCCTCATGTGCGGGGGCTTCCCTGGTGACTCAGACGGTAAAGCGTCTGCCTGCAATGCGGGAGACCCGGGTTCGATTCCTGGGTTGGGAAGATCCCCTGGAGAAGGAAATGGCAATCCACTCCAGCACTCTTGCCTGGAAAATCCCATGGACAGAGGAGCCTGATAGGCTACAGTCTATGGGATCGCAAAGAGTCGGACACGACTGAGCGACTTCACCTCACCTCACCTCACCTCCTCATGTGCGGTGCATTCCTGGATGAATTTTCTGGACTTGAATGGCCACGAATAGCTAACGGTAACCAAAGATGGGGATGGAATAAGGCGGATTGCCCACTGAACACAAACCCCTAGACCTGGGCAAGCCACCCTACAATTGCTGTTACCCAAATCACAAAGCCCGCCCCACACCCCCAGCCCTTCCAGAGAGGCGTGGGCCCCGCTTCCAAGCCTGCAGGACAGACAATGTACCTTCTTTCCATTGCCCACAGGTCCTGCTCAGCACTTTGCCCTGTCACCATCGGGGCTGGATCTGGTGCTTCTCTTCCATGTTCACACCCATGGCTACTGCTGTGCTCCTAATGACCCCTCTCCTGGTGACATGAATCTGTGGCCACCGTGGCATTCTGACAGTGTGATGACCCTAAGCTTCTTCCTGCTCTGGCTCTGCCCAAGTCCAGCCTGGAGGCTCTCAGCAGCCCCAATAGTCCCACCTACCCAGTTGGCCTTAAAGTAAAAGGGAGGGCCCTGTCAGGCTCTCACCTCACCCTCAATGACCACATCCTTCGACCACGGGCTTTCCCACCAGGACCTAAAGAAATCGGTATCCCCGTCTTCTATTTGACAGATGGAAAAACTGAGGTACATGAAGTCAACGGCAGAAGACTAGAACCTTGGTTTCCTGATCCTGGGTTAGACATACTTCCCTAAGGCGTTGTACAAAAATCACTATGGGGATGGGGTTAACAATAGTAAAAAGAAGCCTCTTTGAGTTTGAGTTGGGGGACCCAGGGAAGTGATGGATACTCTAGGAAAGGAATTTTTGCCATGCTGTTCGGCTTGTGAGATCTTAGTTCTGCAACCAGGGAATGCAACCCCAACAACGAGAGCGCCAAGTCCTAATCACTAGACCACCAGGGAACCCGCTTTTTTGCTTTTTAATGTTTTAGAATGGTTTCTTTTTCCTTAACATCATGTTTGTTGTTACAACAAAGCAGTTGCACATTATTAAATGTAACAGGTCCCCCCCCCCCCATATAGGATTCTTTTTTTAAAGAATTGTGGGGAAAAAGAAAAAAACAAAAACATATATAGTCAGGCATCAAGGCTGGGCAGCAGATGGCGCCCCAGATCCTACCTACCTTGCAGGAGTTTCATCAGAACAAGGGAAGTTCAGGGCGGGCAGAGGACGAGTCCCTCCCCTGGCCACACAGTCTGTGTGTAACTGCACCTGGCTTTGGGACTATGGGATTAAAGTCTGTCTCCCCCACTGGCCTGGTCTCTGCACAGGGCATTTGGTCATCCCAGTGTCCTCAGGGCCCAGCAACTGATGCGCCGTGAATACTCAATCAATACGTGCAGGAACGAAGTGGCGGGGGAGTGGACACTCCTGGCCTCCCCTTGGATTCTTGTACATTGGCTCATTAGTGATTATTGTATATTGATTACAGGTTCAAGTGATCATATTTTGGATATAATGGATTAACTAAAATATATTATTAAAATTCTTTTACCTGTTCCTTTTTACTTGTTAAAAATGTGGCTACTTGAATTACCTCTGTGCCTCACACTTCATTTCTATTGCACATTGCTGCTTTGGGCCCACCGGTGTTTTGCCCTCTCCTGCCCCACGGTTATCAGCTGGGTCAGCTCTGCAGCTGCAGGCCTGGCAGCAGGGCCCCTGCATCACTCTTCTGGAGCACTGTGGCCAAGTGGGCCTGGCTCTGGGAGGAAGGAAAATCTAGGGTGTTGAGCCCAGGGCAGCTGGCCCATAGAGCCGACAGCCCCAAATCACAGGTAGGGGAGCTGGCCACACAGGAGCCCCCTCAGCCTGGGGACTGACCTACCAGCACCTCATGCTGACTGCGGTTGATGCTAAGTGAGCCCTTCTCACTCTTGGCTGAGCACCCTGAGAGAACACATACGTCTCAGTCAGACAAGGTTCCCTGATCCCCAGGGATGTGGCAGGCATGGGGCCCCTCAGTGAGGAACACCTTCCTCCACAGTTGTTCAAAGTACACCAGGTTTATTTCCATCGCCTTCTGCATTGTGGAATCACAGAACTTTGGATCTGGAGGTGCCCTTGGGGACTCACTGTCTACTCCATCAGTGAGGAAATAGGGCACTTCTCTGTGGTTCACAACCAAGTCAGTAGCCCCAGAAGCTATATTCCTTGAGTCTCAGTTCTAGCTCCTTTCCACGCTCCTCCCCTTGGACTCTCAGAGGAGGCTCAAGACCCTTCCACGCATAGCTGAATCCAACTTTGTTCTTGTGGACCCCTCTGTCCAGAGTGCTTGTTGTCCCTTCCTCCCAGCCAGCTCCCCTTGGGCAAGCAACTAGTTATCCTTTGAGCCTATGTTACCTGGAAGCTCTGGGAGGGCAGGGTCCTGGTGCCACTCACAGCATACAACCCAGCACACTGGCAGAATGACATGCATGCTCAGTAGACAATTGTCTGTGAATGAATGAATGCATGAATGCTGTTGCTTCCTGTGCCCTCCCCACCTCATCCACACAGGCCTCCACAGTACTCCCAGTTCCCTCATTGCCTCTCTGCTGGACTGTGAGCTCCCCCACGGCAGAGACGTTGGCTTCATTCTGCATACTTGAGAGTCTGGTCCAAAGCAAGTACTCAGGAAATAACGAGTGAAAAACAAGCCTGGATTAAAACCTTTCCTGATCTAGGGACAAATACAAGAGTGGAAGCAGTGAGATTCTATTTCTTAGGCTCCAAAATCACTGCAGATGGTGACTGCAGCCATGAAATTAAAAGATGCTTGATCCTTGGAACAAAAGCTATGACAAACCTAGACAGTATATTAAAAAGCAAAGATATCACTCTGTGACAAAGGTCCATATTGCCAAAGTTATGTTTTTTTCAGTAGTCATGTATGGATGTGAGAGTTGGACTGTAAAGTCAGCTGAACATTGAAGAATTGATGGTTTAGAATTGTGGTGCTTGAGAAGATGCTTGGAAGTCCCCTGGACTGCATGAAGATCAAACCAGTCAATCCTAAATGAAATCAACCCTGAATATTCATTGGAAAGACAGATGCTAAAGCTGAAGCTTCAAAACTTTGGCCATCTGATGTGAAGAGCTGGTTCCTTAGAAAAGACACTGATGCTGGGAAAGATTGAAGGCAGAAGAGGGCAGCGGAGGATGAAATGGTTAGATAGCATCACCAACTCAACGGACATGAATTTGAGCAAACTCCAGGAGATAGGGAAGGACAGAGGAGCCTGGCATGCAAATCCATCCCATGGGGTCGCAGAGTCAAACACGACTTAGTAACTGAACAACCAGAGTTTCCTCCCAAACCTTCCCACTTATAGGTGGCTCAAGGGGTTCTGACTTTGATGCTGAATTTCACCTCTGGTAGTTTTGGGAAGCTCCATCATCCACTCTGAACCCCAGGGAATGACAGCTGTGAGAAGCAAATCAAGTAAGCCCAGCCCCAGTGCATACTGAGCACTCACTATATTCCTTGGGACACCCAGGGACCACTCACTATTTCACTGAGCCCACCCACTCCCACTCCCCAATGCAACAGACCTCACACCAGCCAGCACAGAAAACATTGCTTTATTAACTGCGTTTGCCAACACACGAGGATTGCAGAGGGGGTCCTGAAGCCACAGGCTCCAGTGAGGGCTAGGCTCTGGAAACCCCCATGAGTGAGCAGGACAGGATGGGACTGGGAGCTACGTGGTAGTGGGACCACAGAATCATGCAGGGCACGCGGGCACTGGCCACCCCAAGGCAGCCATACATTCTATTGCTCGTTAAGGGTAGCGAACATGGACAATGTACAAAAAGGAGAAATAGGTTTTTGCGTTAATGAAAAATACATTTTTTTTTCTACAAAGGAATCTTTCCTAATACAAGAAAATAAATATTGCAACATAAGCCAAAAATAATTTAAAATTGCTCTTTTCAATATATTTTCAATATTTCTCTTGTATATTAACAAATGGCACATCAACTTTCTTTGAAACAAAGACAGAAGGTGTCTCCTCCTGTGACATTCATATCATCCTCCCACCCCGAGCCGATGTGGAGCACAGAGTGTTGTGCGTCTGAGGGACAAGGTGGCAGGAAGTGCCTTAAAGAACAACCAAAGGTCCTGGACTCCAGCCCTGGCTCTTTGGCCAATGTGGCCAGCTGGACCGGGGCCATGGGAAATGGCCTCCCCAAGGGCCTTGTTACAGGCATCCAGACCATTCTGCAGAGCTTGGGGTATGGGCAGAGAGGTTGGCCACATCTGGCAGTAAGCAAGGAATGCCAAGTCCAGCTGCTGCCAATGTCTGTCAGAACCGGGCATGTGATTCTCTAGAAACTGCCCTGGCAAGTCCCACTGTGTGCCCATACGTGACACACACACACACATGCACATGGACACACAAGACGTGCCCTGGCACAAACTCACACATCCACAGCCCAAAACCCACGTTTGGAAACCTGGGTGGCTTCTCCAAGGAACCTGAGACCTTCACACTGCAAATGTTCACAGACTGTCACCAAATAAGAGCTCATTTAATAAAATAAACCCTCTAAACTTTCTTCCCCACGTTTGTCTAAAATACATTTATGATCCATAAAAATACTTTCCTTGCACATTATCCTTTCTCACTGTGAGAAGAGGGAAGGAAGTGGGCAGCAGGGACCAAGAGAGTGGCAAAGACCGCCGGGCTAACTTCCAGAGCAGCTTGTCCCTCCAGTAAGTGTGGGCAGATACGGTTGCGTGAAAGACGCACCTCAGCTTCTAGCCTGGAAAAGGCCTCCTGCCACCTCCCCAGCTTCCCATCTTGCCCTCAAAGGCAGCAAAGCCGCCTGCATGGTGGATGGGAAGCTGCAGAGTGAAGGGGCTGCGCTGGCAGGAGGAAGGCCAGCAGTGAGGGCCAGTGTCCTTGTTTTCTTTGCAGCCTGGCGGGCGTCCCAGTAGTGGACAGCTGGCTGGCAGACAAAGCTCTTGGGTCTGGCCTGGCAGGCCCTGGGCAGCCAGCCTTAGAGGCACCCGGACTCCGTGCAGGACACAGGGCCCCAGGGATAATTCAGTTCAAAGCAAGAGCCAATTGAGAAGTGGGTTGAAATCTAGAGGCCAACTTGAGTAGAGGCCCTCTGAAGGAGTGCTGATCTCCTGGCCTGGCCCACCCAGTCCAGACCCTGACCAGACCTACCACCTGCCTGCCCTGGTCCTCTGCCCTACCTTGCCCCCAGAGCGCCCAGACCCTGCCTCAGGATGGATCAAGGGTAAGCAGGCTAGTGCTGAGTCTACTGGACCTGAGCACCCCACCTCCCAGCAGAGTTTGGTTGTTCTTTAAAGCTGGTCCCTTTGCTTCCTGTGAGGTCAGACCAGGCAATCCAGCACAGACAAGGTTGTGACCCGAGGTGACCCGAAGCACGGGGAAGGAAGAAGATCTGTTCAAAGGCAGTAAACAGAGAATGGGGTTAGGACGCTGCTGCTGACACTGCACTGGCCACTACTACCAAGGCGCCAGGCAGACTAAACTCTACACAGTAGCTCATGCCATCCCAACACCCAGAGTCCTTGAAGCCCACTCTGAGTCTGCTCCGACTGGACACATCTGTCCAGCCTTTAAACTTAGTCATTATCTTTGTTTCCTGTTTTGATAAAATTCACATGAAACTGAGTGTCCATGACTATGCCACTGTCGTACCTTGAAAGTCTTGAGTCGGGGATGGGTGCTCAGCCTGCTCCCCATCCCACTGATTTGCGCTTTGTGTTATGTGAGGGGGATCCCCATGGTGAGACTTTTGCCACGCTGGTTTCACCGTCAGTCTCCTGTGCGGAGTTTTAGGGTTCAGGAGAGCTCACAGTGGGCCCAGGATCCAAAATCCAACACCAGCAGCAGCAGAACAGCATCCTTGTCCGAGAGCTTGGGCTCACCTCCGTGGGTGTGTGCAACGAACATGTTTCTACACTTGGTTGCTAAAGAACTCCATTTTTAAAAAAAAAGTCCAAGTGACAAGTTGTCAGGTCCTGGCTGTGCTGTATTATGGTCAAAATATTCTTTGGCATCCACAGAATGATTCGACTGATTCACTGGACTTTTGCAAGGTTCTTGTTGGAGAAGTTCTGGCTTTACCAGTGGCAGAAGTGACCCAGGAGTAAGTCATAAAAGAAAAAAAAACGTTTTCACTGAATTCCTTTTTGTTTTTCATTTGTTCCCTGAGCTATCACCCTGGGGCCACTCCACTGAAACTCTTCAGAGCTACTACCTGGGACTTAGAGGGTGGAGCGGAGAAGGCAGGATGGTGACGGTGGGGAGGGAGGGGCTGGAAGGGCACAGCTGGGAAAGGAGGTTAAGGCTCAGAGGGGAAGAGGAACCAGGAAGATCCAGCAAGACTTCAAACAGCCCCGGAAGGCCATCACTAACCCATCCTGGGCCCCGGGATCCCACTGCTTGTTGGAAGGAGGAGTTTCCAAAAGGAAACCGAGGAAGAAGCTCATCACTTAGCAGGAAACTTGAAAAGGCAAACGGTCTGGTCTGGTCAGCTGTCTGGGAGTGATCAGACCTCGGCCGAGACTGGCCCCGAAGGAAGGAAGGAAGGAAGTTGGAGTCCCAGAGCGATTCTCTGTAGTGGGCGAGGCTGAGCCCACGCCCCTGACCGGGCACTGGCCCTCCCTCGCAGCCCTCCGCCGGCACTGGCGGCTGGCTGGCTGGGAGTCCCCTGAGAAAATGGCACAGCTCAGGAAGGGCTCTGGGAAGCCCTCCCCAGAGTCGCCGAGCTGGGAGCTGGCAGGGGCAGAGCAGCAGGGGAGTGGAGGGTCGCAGGGTGGGCGGGCAGGCCTCAGATGATGTGGGTTGACCAGGAACAGCTGTGGTTCCCTTGGAACCAACAGGCCCTCTTCGCCCCCTCAGTGCTTTCTCGTATAAGCTCATTGTGCTTGTGACAGTGAGTAGACTCTGGCTGGGTATCACTTATTATACTTCCTTGGGGATCAGTGAAGTGCAGCAGGACCCCCCCGATGGACCTCAGTGGGATTTGGGAGCAAGGCGGGGCAGGCCCTGGGCTGGCCCATCTGCCATAATAATGCCCAAACGACAGTCTGTGTCACCCAGTGGCAGCGGGCGGGAGTCCTGAGCTCTTCATCACCTTGCCTACATGTAGCCAGGAGCCCAGCAGTACTGTGTGGCCCAGGCGGGGACGCTGCCATGGCCGTGATGCTGAACAGGACCAGGGCTGGTCCTTGTGGCCAGAGCCGTGGAAGGAATCCTAACGTCCTAGGCCAGCACAGAGGAAAGACAATAGTGTGGAATTCGAAACTCTTTTTATATTAAAAATAAAACCACATCAGAGTGGCAGCCTCAAGGGTCTGAGACACTCAGCGGAGATTGGAAATGGCAGTTGTCACTGGGCTGAGGCCTCATGGGGGGACCAGGACAGGGGAAGGGGTGACTTAGGAGGCCAGTACCCCCATGCGGACCACCTCCTCAGCCCCTGCTTCCCGGGGACCCCGCTGCACCCCACTGTCCTCAGCCTCGACATCTGAGTCGCTCATCTCCCCATCAGAGAAGTAGCCATCAGTCTCAGTGTCAAAGTGTAGGCTGACCTTTGGCCTCTCGGCCACAGCAGAAGGCGGTCCCGTCCCGGCATCAGGCCTGGCACCTGGCGA
>SJXQ01008217.1:109842-153341 GCA_006408695.1 Aepyceros melampus
GGTGAGAAGGTGTTCGCCGTGGTGGCTTCCTGGCAGGTGGCCCCTGACTCCCTTTGCTGCTGCCAGTATCCTGGCCCCAGGGCTTCTTGGGGGGTTTGTCTGGAGTCGTCCGTGAACCGGGCCCATCCTGTGGTGGTTTCTTCTTAGCAGGCAGGCGGGTGCGGCCGCGGACCTTCCTGGCGGGGTCGCCAGGTCGCAGCGATGGGTCCCGCATGAAGCTCAGCAGTGTCTCCTCGTCCTGCAGCAGCTCCTCGGACAGCAACCCCGGGGCGGGGTCTTCTCGGTGCCCATTGTTGAGCGACCACTCACTCATGGCCATGTTCTCTGCGGTGATCTGCACTGACTGCGCCAGCCAGCTGTTGAAGAAGGTGCCATCGATGGGGAACGAGGTAGACAGGCCTGGCCAAGGGGAGCAAAGAGGCAGGTGAGATGCCAGCAGGTGTGTGTCCCACCGTCCTTTCGGAAGCCCTCTCCCACCTTGCCCTGCACATCATCGCGGACCATCCTCCCTCTTTCCCTCTGTGCTAGACCGGGCCGAGTTAGCCTCTTCTGTCCATCCCACCTGCGAACACTGACACCCTTCTCCCCAGATAGATGTCCTGCTCCTGGGGACTGTCTTCATAGTTTGAGGAGCAGTGTACAAAGTGAAAATGTGGGCTCCCTATTCAAAAATTATTAAGAATTTCAAAGTGGCTACAGTAGAGCATTAAACCAAGCGAGGGCCCTTGGTGACTGCACAGGAGCACACCCAGCCCTGCTCACCACCCCACACAGCATCATCCTGGGAGCATAAGGGATAAGGAGCCCTCTGGTCACCAGGGGGTGCTGGGTATTCATAAGTGTCGCTTTCCAGAGCTTCCAAAGCAAGGACTTGGATAAGGGTGTCTGTCAGGGCCAGCTCCAGTTATGGGCTCTCCTTCCTTTACTGAGGTCTTGGGAGGCGGCCGCTGATGTTCCCATTAGATACCAAGTTGAATCCTTCCTGAGACCGAGGAAAATAAAAGATGACCTGGGGCTTCAATGCTAGAGGTGAGGTGGGGCTTCCATGCTAGAGGTGACCTGGGGCTTCCTTGCTAGAGACGAGGTAGGGCTTCCATGCTAGTGGTGAGGTGTTCCTCTAGAGCACGCCCCTTCCCTGAGGAGTGCTCTAGAGGAAGCATGTGACGTTCTGGGAGACAAAGCCCAAGTCCAGGAGCCCCTCTAGGGATACCAGGCTTAACGGGGCAGCAGTCAAGAGGTCTGTGACAGACAGCGGTGACAGTCAGATGGGCTGGGCAAAGACCACTCCTGTGGGGGTCGCTGGTGGCTCCCAGAAAGTTTGCAGGGGATGAAGGGAGGGCCTACTTGAGGACATTCTGGCAGAGGGGCACAGGGACAGAGAATTATGGCAGGCCCTCACCTCACAGCATGACACAGGGTTCCTTGAAGGGCCAGGATGTCTAGAGGCTCCTGAGTTCTTGGGCCTAGCCTCTAGTCTACGAGAGGAACCCTTGGGAGGCCAGCTAGGGCTCCGACACCCCAGTCTCCTCTATACCTGGAAGGTGGGAGTGCCTGGGCATGAAAGGGCCTGCCAACCCCTCCTGGCCTCCCACTCTGCGCAAGGATGCTGGTGGTTCCCGTGGCCTTTTGCGGGAAGCTGCAAGTGCAGTGATGGTATGAGTCTGACTGTGTGCACCAGGCCACTCACCAAGCTGCCCCAGGACTGAGTCAGACCCTGCCTTCACTTTCTCTTTCTTCTCGGGGCTGCCCTTGGGGCCCTCGCGGCCTTTTCTTTTTGAGTCGCTCTTCTTGCCCTTTGTTTTCCTCCCAGACCGCTCTGCATCAGAGAGAGAGAGAGCAGGAGGGAGATGGTTATCCCAAGTGGGCCAGACAGAACCAAGACCCCTGCGTGGAATCCCAGGAGAGCCCCTAACTTAGTGTCTTGCCTTCTAGGTCACCTCCCCTGCACCTCTGTGGCCCCAGTCCAGAGCCATGTGAGACCTCGGATAACTGTGGCTCCAGTGAGTCAGGGAATAGCTGATGTGGGAAAGGGGATAAGAGTCCCTGAGGGGCTTGGTGCAGGGATCAGCAACACCAGGAGGGGTAAGACCACTCTATAGGACCTGAGCTGCAATTTGACCTCTATGGACTACAGATCCCAGGACAGAGTCCTGGTGGGCAGGAAGGCTGGCTGGAGGTGAGTGGATAGGACAGGGCCTCATGGGCTAGGCCACAGAGGTGAAGGTGGATAGGTCACTGAGGGGTCAACAGCCTTGGGTTCCCCTCCTGACACAGGGGTCAGCCCCCTGCCTTGCTCTCGTGGTCTGCTCTGGAGGTCAGACAGCTGACGGAAGACTCGGGGTACACATCTGGCCCTCATATCCTTCTAGTCTAGGACCACATGGGTCTGTGGAGTCACAGAACAAAACAGAGCAGGGGAGAGACATGCTGTGGTGGGGAGCTGCCAGGAGTCTCCTCCTAGCATCTCAGTCAGAAGCTGGCGGGCTTCCTGAGTAAGCACCTAAGAGAAGGTTGAGGATTACGGGCCCAACTCCAGGACTCTGTCTAGCTCTGCTGTTCACTCCAGGTGTAACCTCAGGCCAGGCCTCAGGCCTATCACATGGGACAGCACCTAGATACTGGAGGGAGGCTTCCCAAGTCCCCCACCACACTCGCTGTGGCCTGAGCTCCTCCCAAGGGCACAGACCTTACACAGCTCAGTTGTTGACTCTGGTGGCGGCCCAGCCACTCTCCTCTCTCCGCTCCAGGCCTAGCCTGACCCACAGGCTCTACCTGCAGTGGCAGCCTCTGGCTTAAAAATCTCTCCATCCACCTATTTTTACTTCATGGCATTCAACATCAGAGCACCATCTTCTGCACTAAGCATTGCTCTCTTGAATATGTTAACACTCCACAAAGGGCCCTGTTGTCTGGCAACACCCGCAACTAACAAGACAGACCACTCTCAGAGCTCCTTTAACCTTTGATTTCCAGATCTGTTAAATGCATGTGATGGTAAAAGCCTAAGAAAGAGGAAAAAAACCTATTGGCACAGGGCCTCAATCCTATCAGATGGGGTCAGAAAGGAGGAACACATAGGTCCTCTTCCACCCCTGGGGCAGTTGCCTTCTTCAGAATCAACACACAGGCACACAGGGCTTCAGGGAAGCTTGCCAGCTTGGTCCCTTCCTGCCTTGGAACCAGCACAGAGCCGCTGAGACTTCTGCTTTGCACCTGTTCACATGCAATTCACTCCTAAACCACAATGGGCCCCATACTGCCTGAGAGTCCCGTGAACCAGAAAGCTCCCTGAGGGTAGGCCTGTTGCCCACATCACATCTTTGCTCCTTGCCTGCCAACACACACCCATGACCCTGGGAGGGCCCTGCCTTGGCTCACTAACTGGGTACAGAGGGTAAGGGTGGGGTCAGTGGCCCCTGACCCCGTACACATGCCCCACCAGGCTCTGAAGACACACAGCTCCCTGGAACCCAGCCCCCTCAAGGGTGTGCTTACGAGAGGTGGCCAGCGGCAGGCAGGGGAAGCGCCTACCTCGACACAGATCCTGTTCGATAAGTTTCATCTGCAGGTGGAATATCTGCTCCTGGAGCTTGCAGATGGCATGTTTCGTTCTCTCGCGCCTTGTCACCATGTAGCACAGATTCTAACCTGAGGAAACACAAGAGAGATTTTCCACCTTACTCATGGGCAACCACTTCAACCTCCCAACTCTGGGGGAGCCATTCTGCCTAACCTGCCCAGGACATCTGGGAATCAATACCCAGGCCCCGAATGCATGCTCAGTCCTGAGCTGCAATTCTCTGATCTAAAATACAGGGCCAAGCACAGTCTTGGCCCCAGGGCCTGCAGTGAAGCCAGTGTGGGCAGGGAGTGCGTTTGCAGAGGTCAGGCTGGCAGCTCTGCCTTCCTTCCCTAGGCCTGCACTTCCTGGCTGAGTCATGCCATCGCCCAAGGCCCTTCCAACATGACTGCTCTCCCTTGTATGTAAATCCCCCAAGGCATGTCACAGCCTGACAAGGTCACCAAGTCCATCCTTCAGCCTCCTGTCCAAGGCTTCCTACACATCAACGAAACTCTTCAGCCACTAGCACCTGGGCAAAAACCACCTCCTATCCTTAGACACAAATGAATGGTACATGAGAGAGCGCCAGCAGAAGAGCTCTGAGTAGAGAGGCGGTCCCTGATGCACTGGAGTCCAGCCTGCAGCTGGCCCTTGTCCACTTGCTGCACTGGCCCTGAGCCAGGCCCACAGCTGCTCTGCTCCAGGCCCCATGTGCACTTGACCGTGTTCGCTCTGCCAGAGACAGAACCCCTTCTGGGGAAGGGCAGGGCCGCTCAGACTACCTTAGGCCAGCTAGGAAGAGCCTCTTGGGGCCTGGGACACCATCTTGCTTAGCTCATGGGACAGGGCCCACCCTGCAGCTGGCCTGGAAGTACCTGAAGAATGTTGCTTCCCGTCCACCTGGCACCTTGACCTCGTGTGCCATCCCTCATTGGCTGTTCTCACTGTACATCATCTCTCTGGGACCAAGTCCAGGCCTCCTCCCCATCAGGACACCACCTTGCTCTGGCACTGTCTTCAAATCTCCAGCAAAAGTGATAGCTAGCCATCGGAATCCTGGGCACCACCAGGTTCTACCTCCTGCTGGGTTCCGTGTTCAAGCTGAGTTCGGTATTCATGGCCTTAAGCTGCCTGGGCGTGACCTGAGGGTTCCAGAGCCCCTGCCTCTTGTTGTGCCCATGATTTCTCCCACCCTGGAATAGCCATGATCAGACCTCCCTGCTGGCACAGGCCTCCTCCTCTGCTCCCTGAGCCTTGCTGTGAAAGAGACCCCAGAACACCTGCGCCAGGCTAGCAGGCTCTGGGTGGGTTCTCAGCACCACCATCACCACAGCCCAGACTGAATACCAGGCTCTCCTACGGTCAGCACCTCCCCAAGAGGCAGCCACCTGGCCCCGCCTATGAGCCTTGCTCCAGCACAATGGCACCATCTGACTTCTTCACAAATCCTGCATTCCCTAGGACCTCCCTCCAGCCAACCTCCTCCTACACATCCCTAGGCACAGACTTGTGCTGGTCCCTGGGCTCAGCTGTGAGAGGTGCCATCAGAGTCCCCTTCTTCTGAGGGCTTGCTGCTCAGCAGGGCAGAGAGATGCTGACCAAGTACTGACACAGGCAACCCTGATCCAGACTTGGGGGTGATGAGAAGGCTCCCTGGAGAAAGGGGAAGACAGGCAGGACCTCATCCTTCAGGTCCTGGCTCCAGGGTCACCTCCAGGAGGCTTCTTGTCCATCACATCTAAGCAACTCAATCTCATTCTCCTCATATTCTGGTCTCTTTGCTTCCCAGCATTCACGTGGCTGAGCACACACAGGGACAGTGGGGATAAAAGCAGCTGGGTGGATGCATGGCTACTTTGGGGGCCTGAAAACAAACTAGTCAATATATCTAGCCTAAAACCAGATCAGGACGTATTTAAATACAGATGTAGTTTTCTTTCTTTTTTTGACTTTTAGAAACATTAGAGCAAGGTTTCTCAAGGCAGGCCGGAATGGATTCCTGGCGAAGATTATACCCCAAATCCCTGGGGTGGCTGGTTAAAAGCACAGATTCCCATGCTTGGGGGAGTATCAAATTCTCTGGGGGTGGGGCCCTCAAATATATATTTTTCACAGCACCACAGATCTGAGAACTATTGCCAAGCTCCAAAGCAAGGGCTACTGAGTTTGACAGCTCAGCATATATAAGAAGATAATATTCTAGTGGGTTTTTTGGTCCTATTAGAAATTTTGATTATGTATGCTTTACAATATAGCATGGTAGATATGAATGAAATATTACATATAAACATTAAATATTAATAATTGATAACAAATATTAAATATTAAATACAATATATTGGAGGTAAATGCTCAATTTTTTTCATGATAAGGGTACATACACTACATAATCAGTAATGTCTGGAGACTTCTGCTATAGAAGATTCTGTGAGAATCCAAATACATTGCTACCCCTTACTCCCAGTTCACTATGGAATCAACTCCTCTAATTTTTCCTGAGACTCTCAGTAACATAGCTACATGTAACTAAATGCTATAAAATTCCTCTTTCATGATGGATTTTGGGGAAAAGTACTGCAACCATCTTAGAAGCCAACTCAGGCTATTAGACTCCTTACATTGTCTTTTTCTGATTATAAATATAAAACAAAAAACAAACAATGCAATCAAAAAGTGGGCAGAACTAAACAGAAGTTTCTCCAAAGAAGACATACAGATGGCCAACAAACACATGAAAAGATACTCATCATCACGAATTATGAGAGAAATGCAAATCAAAACCACAGTGAGATATTACTTTACACCAGTCAGAATGGCCATCATCAAAAAATCTACAAACAATAAATGCTGGAGAGGGTGTGGAGAAAAGGGAACCCTCTTACACTGTTGGTGGGAATGTTAATTGGTGTAGCCACTATGGAGAAAAAGTATGGAGGTTTCTTAGAAAACTAAAAATGGAACTACCATATGATCCAACAATCCCACTCCGGGGCATACCCAGAGAAAGCCATAATTCAAAAGACACATGCACCCAATATTCACTGCAGCACTATTTACAATGGTCAGGGCATGGCAACAACCTAAATGTCCATCAGCAGAGGATGTCCAAAGCAGGTGTGATGCATATACACAACGGAACACTACTAACCATAAAAAGGGGCAAAACTGTGTCATTTGCAAAGATGTGGATGGACCTAAAGACTGTTACACAGAGTGCAGTAAATCAGAAAAAGAAAAACACATACTGTATATTAAAGCATATATGTGGCATCTAGAAAAATGCTAGAGATGTTCTTATGTGCAAAGCAGAAATAGAGACACAGACATAGAGAGCAAATGTATGGACACCAAAGGGGAAAGCTGGGAGAGTGCAATGAACTGGGAGATTGGGATTGACCTATATATACCAGTAAGCATAAAGAAGATAGTGAGAAGCTACTGTACGGCACAGAGAACTCTGCCTGGTGCTCTGTTATGACCTAACTGGGAAGGAAATCCAAAAAAGAGGGGATATAGGTATATGCATGGCTGATTCACTCTGCTGTACTGCAGAAACTGACATAGTAGTATAAAGCAACTACACTTCAATTTTTAAAGAAAATGATAAACATCAAAGAGCATAAAAGTGAATCAAGTAGAAAAGTCCTCCAAAACTAGCAGGGATCAGTAATAAAAGCAGGTTTTATGATAAAGTTTGTTTTTTTTCCCCCCTTGGCCATGCCATGCAATCTTAGTTCCCCAACCAGGGATCAAACATGTGCCCTCTGCAGTGGAAGTGCAGAGTCGTAACTGCTGGACCACCAGGGAATTCCCTTGATAAAGTTGTTTTGATAACAGCAGATTTGGCAGAGAGAGCCTGGACATGGGCTAAGGAGGGCAGGAGGCAGGGAGGACTCTCAGCCAGTTACCCTAAGCTAGAATGGACCAGTGTAGGGGCATTCATGGAGCCTAGGGAGGTTACAGGAGGAGCAGAGCATACTGGGCATGAGCTGCCGGAGCTTGGGAGGCAGGTATGGGATGAAACCAGCCTCCTGATGGGGAGTAAAGCTGCGGAGCAGAGGCACAATGAGAGGAAAAGCCTAGTGCAGTGAATGATTGCAGGGACCAAGGAACACTTAGAAAGGGAGCAGCAGGACTGGATAATCGGGGATGGGGAGTCTGGTCAGACATCCATAGGAAAGATATCTCAAGACCAAGGGCATGTTTAACTGTGGCGACCACTGCTGAGAAGGCTGGAGGATAAGGGTGGAGAAGTGGGAGAGATGGAGGCTGCTGGCAACCCTGGTGGAAGGTTTTAGAATATGGTAGTGGCAGGGGTCTGGCCTGCCACTATGGTAGATATGCTGCTGCTGCTAAGCTGCTTCAGTCATGTCCGACTCTGTGTAGCCCCATAGACAGCAGCCCACCAGGCTCCACCATCCCTAGGATTCTCCAGGCAAGAACACAGGAGTGGGTTGCCATTTCCTTCTCCGATGCATGAAAGTGAAAAGTTAAAGTGAAGTCGCTCAGTTGTGTCCGACTCTTGGCGATCCCATGGACTGCAGCCCACCAGGCTCCTCCATCCATGGAATTTTCCAGGCAAGAGTACTGGAGTGGGGTGCCATTGCCTTCTCCATGGTAGATATAAATGAGGTATTAAAAATACAATATATTGGAAGTAAACTGCTTCAGGGAAGCTCCAAGAGTGAGAAGCAAAGAAGAACAGTGAGGGATGACAGAAAAGGAAAGATAGGAACAAGGGTAGAGAAACTGATGATTAGAGGGATGTGGGGGAGGGAGGACTTGCTTTTGAAGATGGGAGAAAGTAAAATGGATTCAAACACTGGTGCAATCCTGGAAACAGAAGGGGATGAAGAAAAAATAGATACTTCTGTGCTGTGCAATGTGGGCTGGAAAGAGATCCCAGTGCGGGGCAGGAAGGGGAGGACATGAGAGGAAAGGGCAGAAAATGGGTCCAGAGGGCACTAGTGGGCAAAGGATCTGGTCTGAGGAACAGAAGATGAGGTCTGCTAAGAGAAGAGGGAGTCCTGAGGGAGTGGGGGCAAGGGTGGGAACAGGTGGTGGAAGGAGAGCCCAGAATGCTGCTAGCTAATGCTTTCATTAAGGCTGGCTGGCAGGCACCTTGGGGTGCTCACCCACTCACTGCTATAAGATCCCTGCTGGTTGGCAGAGTGGCTCCTACTGGGTGAGCTCTGCCCAGCATGTGGCCTTTGCACAGGCACAAGGGATTGGCAGTGAGCTACTGCCACAGGGCAGGAGTGAGGAAGCAGGGGACAGTGGAGAAGGAACTGAGCAGGGAGAACAGGGGGCTTGGAGATCTGGGGCTACTGATCAGAAGCAGGTGGAGCGAATGAGAGGGCTTGAGTGGGTGGAGGGGGTAAAGGGGTGGAAAAGTCCCAGAATTGAGAAGCTAGAGGCTGGAGGCTACAGCTGCCCACTTGGCTTTAGTAGGAGGTCAAAGAGACACAACTCAGGCACTGAAGATAGTAATAGTGAAGTCACTCAGTCATATCGACTCTTTGCGACCCCGTGGACTGTAGTCTACCAGGCTCCTCTGTCTCTGGGATTCTCCAAGCAGGAATACTGGAGTGGGTTGCCATTTCCTTCTCCAGGAGATCTTCGCAACCCAGGGATCGAACCTGCGTCTCCCATATTGCAGGCAGACGCTTTACCATCTGAGCCACCAGGGAAGTCGAAGATGGTAATGGTGTATAACAATTGACAAGGAAACACGCGGAGTGTAGGGGAGGCAGGACCAAGTGTCCTGGAGAGAGCTATGGACACAGAAGCCGGCGGGAGTTCCTACATGTCTGTCCTCTGGGGCCAGTGTCTGAGAGCCACTCCTGCCCTCTCGACTCTTCTCAGGCCAGGTAAAACCTTTAATAAACTCCTGGTAATCAGGTCCAGAGCCACAGGCAGTAAGTGAGGCCCTGTGTAGCCCATGCTGCCAGCCTGGTTGCTAAGGGACACCAGCCAGTGTTTGTCAGGTTGACTGCTGCTCATCAGGGCTGCAATTTTTTTTCTCTGTCAGCTGTGAACAACTCTGAGAGGCTGTGGTAGCCAGGCCTCCCTGTGTTGCCTGCCAGGGCCGAGGCCTAAGGGTGAAATTTGAGGAAAGCACATCGTCTAGGCTAAGCATAAAATGGGATTTCATGCTGGTGGCACCATGACCCCGGCTCCTGCTTCTCTCAGCAAAAGTCTTGCCTGGCCTGGGAGGCAAATCAGTTGAGGAGGACCCAGGATTCCTGGGCCATAGCCCTGGGCCTGCCCTTTCAGTCCTCCCTGGAGCCCACCTTCAGCCCATCAGCTAAGAGTCAGAACAGCAACAATAATCACCACTGACAAGGGAGGGTGGTATGCTAAGCCCTGTCCCTGCCAAATTTCCCATGATTCAAGGTCAGCTAGACTCTTATTCCCATTTCACAGACAAGGAAACTGAAACTTGGAGAAGTAGAAAGTGAAACTCAGAAGGCACAGAGCTGGGCAGTGCTGGAACTGGATGCAAACCCAGGCTGCCCACGGCCTCAGTCTCAACTCCTCCCCTGAATCCCTGATAGGTCCAGCCCAAGCTGGCCTGGTGCCCAGTGACAGGCTGGATACTCTTGACTGTTGGCACGGGGCCATGGTCAGAGACGGAGCCTGCTGGACAGGCCACCGACGGTCATGGGTCTTTGCAGAAAGCCTCCCCCGTGGCACAGTTCTCGGCCTGCTTCACTTACTCAAGTCACCAACGCGTGGCCGTGAAAGGTTCAGAGGCTGGATCGGAGTGGGGGTCAACGGAGCACATGGCTGCCTAACTTCCTCTCCTCAGCCTGCCAGGGCTGTGTACTCAGCTGCTGCCCTTCAGCCTGGCTTGGAGGCTGCTGGAGAAGCAGGAGCCTTCCCAAGCCCTCAGAAGCTGAACAGACGGCAAGGCTGGCCCTGCCTCCTCCTCCTGGGGGCAGAGTGGACTGACTCACACCTGACCTGGGAGGGCTCTGTGCCCCAACCAGAGAGGTCTGTGAGGTGGGGATACCACAGCTGCCTCAGGATTCTAGCCGGTGACACCCTCAGCCCCTGGCCTCACCTGTACCAGCTGACAATGGGCTTGAGAGGCTGGGGGACTGAGGAGGGAGTACTTTTGCCCAGGAGGAGTACAGAACAGAGAATAAGCCAACAACTCTTTGACGAGCCCCTCCCCTCTTCAGGTCCAAATTCAGCTCAACTCTAGAAAACACCTGTTCCTCCAAGGCTTCTATAGCCCCACTGCTCATCAGGGATGGCACCACAAACTTCTCAGCTCCTTCTCCAGGATGACGATGGTTCAGTAGGTGGGCCCGTTCCCTGACCTCCCCACGCAGCCCAGCCAGGGTAAGACACATGCTGAGCAGCAGAGATCAGGGAGGTCAGACATGATAGGTTTGGAAACAGGAGGGCTAAAAGCAGGGTGTGTGTGCTACAGACCCTGGGGGTGGAGACCCTGGGAGTGGCCTGAGGACAAGTGTGGAAGCAGCTTTGGTCTCAAAAGGATCTGTCCCTGAGGGCCCTGCCACATAGGGCAGGAGGCTGGGCTGCCCAGAAGTGGTGACTGCAATGTAGGTGGCCTTGCTCTCTGTCCCAGTTGACACTGTGGACAGGTGATCACTTCCCTGCCCCCTACCTTCTGGTTGCAGGCTGGCTTCTAGGCAGTAAGCTTCCTCCCTCCCAGGCCAAAAGGGCCATTTCTGTTTGACCAGGCCTCAGGGCAGATGCATATGGAGGTGAAGGAAGGTAGAGAAGCTGGGTCCAGTTTCAGAGCCTCCACCTCATTGCCCCTTACCCCAGTACTCAGCAAATGCTGAGTAGCTCTAACCATTTTACAGCTTTGCCAACTGAGACACACCTGAGCAAAGTAGCTGCCTTAAGTCATACAAAGCCCCCAGAAGGCTTCCACTCCTACTGCTTCCTAGTGTGGCCTGGGAGATGGTAGGGGTGTGTGTGTGTGTCCATGGAGGACACCTTGACATGACCCCTCATGCTCCAGAACTCTAGAAATGAATGTCCCAGAGAGGAGAGGAGAGGCTAGAACAGCACTTGGGGTTCGGAGGACTCGATCAGGGACCTGAAACACCCTGCTTTATGCTCAGGTTGCCTCCAACTCGGGGATGGGACTCTATCTGGAGGGGCTTTAGCTGGAGGAGTTGGGGAGGGATGTCAAAAAAGCCAAGTTTGAGGGCACACAACACAGAAGGCAGGACCCTCTCACTGGTTCTCTGAGAGGAGGAGGAGGGATTAGAGCTTTACAGGGGCCTTTGTGCTCTAGGAAAGCAACTCTCACTGGCCCTGGATCTCCACAGCCCAGCGTAAAACCATGAAGTCTGCACGCTTGCCTTGTCTCACTCGGCCCCCAAAGCTGTGTGCCTGGACCAAGGCAAGATCCCTGCCACCCGGCGCACAGCTGAGGGGTTCCGGCCAACCCACTCACTCTATCTGTGCCCCATGACGCCACCTCCAGGGTGAGTGTTTGGAATCTGCACCCGTAGCAGGACAGTCCCTGCTTAAAATCTTTCTGCAACTTCCAAAAATACCATGGTCCAGAAACACCCAGCCCCACAGGCTGTGGCTGATTTCTAGCCCAGCCTCACGCACTGGGCCTCTGCTCACATGGCTCCCTAAGTCCAGCACCCCAGGAGCTGCACTCATAGCTGTCTTCCCTGCTTTGGCAGCACATGCTGATTATACTGATTTAACTCTCTTGTGATGCCCCATGCCTCCCTGGCCTGACTCTAAGCAAAGCTCCTGTGTTGGGACCAGGCTGGGCCCAGAGAGACAGCTAGGGGTCAGATGCCTAGATCCTCTCCCAGCTCTGGAATCTCCCAGGCTCACAGTCGTGGCAGGCCCTCACCCTTGATCAGACCTGCAAAAGGGTTGGGACAAGAGGGACTTAAGAGAGCCCAGAGCTGGATCCTCCCGTTCTGCAAACTCTCAGTTATCCCAACCTGTCCAAGATCCGGAGGCCCTCCGCGCCTTGGCCAGAGCTCACAGTTTGAAAGCTGGTGAGCCACAGCTGCTCCGGGGCAGCGAGGGAGGGGCGGAAAGGCCTGCTGGGACACCCACCAGGCAGGCGGGTGGGCAGGGAGCGGCAGGGGGACTCACTCTCTCCAGGTCCTGCCGCAGGTGCGTGAAGAGCTTCAGTCGGCGGTAGAGGACGTCCTGCTCCTGCTGGGCCAGGTTGTCCACCTCATCCGTCTTGGGTGTCAGCAGCGGCTGGTTGGAGTTGGCTTTCCTCTTCAGCTTCCAGTACTGGTAGATGAAGTCGCCAGTGCCTCAGCCAGGTCCAGGCGCTCGGCCACCTCGGCTGGCTCTACCAGCTCATAGAAGTCTTCCTCTAGCTGTTGCAGCCGCTGCTTGCGAAGGGTCACCTTTTCCAGGTCCTCGCTAGCCGGGCTGGGCTCCACAGGCTCAGACGGAGCTTCACCCCGTGGGCCCCCATCACTGTGCTCCTGGCAGAACGACTTGAACTTGACCTCATCGTTGTCTGCTAAGATAGTCCTCATTTCCAGGCTGTGGTCAAAGGCGCACGTGACGTGGAAAGCCGTGACGCAGGAAGGCATGGAACACTGGAGGGAGACAAAGGGCAGAATGAGGTTTGAAGGGAGCCATGGTGGGAGGGAAGAAGGATGGGGGGCTTCCCTCAGGGTGACACTGGGAAGGGTGCATGCTGGTGAGACCCTAAACAAAATGGCTGCCAACATCCTGCAGGGTGTCGGGGGGGAGCCATGGAAGAGGGCAGGGGAGCTCTGGGGGAGCTGAAAAGGAAATGGGGTACAGCATCATAAGCCCTAGGGAAATCAACAGTTAGGTGACTGACAGCCTCTCTGGGGATGAGCTGCATTTGTGTGGACAAATGACTTTGGAATCTGAGACATCAAGAGAGAGAGGCTGTTGATGGGTCCCTGCCTCCTCTACTCCTGCAGCGTTATCTAAGATGGGGAGTTGTGCCCCTCTTTTGTCCTCTGAGAAGCGGAGCTGGAGTTGGGCCCCTTCCTTCCTCTCTTGTCCAGGCAAGTATGGCCAACTCACGGCCTTAGTTGCCTGGGATAATGGCTGTGGGCAGCTGACACGTGTTTCAGCGACAACCCACCAAAATATCAGTGAGGCCTCCGATCTACAGATTCAGAACCTCTGGAGGGTAGGAACAGCAGTCCGTGTTTTAACAAGTCCTCTGGGTCATACTGAGGCACCCTAGAACTTGGGAGCGGTTACTGTTAACAAACTAACGCAGCCCTGCCCTGTGTAGGGAGAGCCAGTCAGCTTAGCTCAAAGTAAAGTTTAATTCCTTTTCCTCTCACATGTCCAGCTGACACAGGAAGTAAGGTCAACGTCTTTATGAAGCCCAAAGACACTTGCTGTTGGGAAAGCCAGAGTCCCTGGTACTGTAACGGGGTGGTGAGCCTGGCTCCCCAGGGCTTTACCCCATGCCCAGTGATACTCTGGATGGAGGAAGGTCCAGCAGATAGGGAGCTGACTGTGGTCCCCGTCGCAGGCCCAACAGTGGTTGTGCCTGCAGCCTCACAGGGCAGGCGGAGGCTGGCGGCAGTGGCCTGCTGTACAGGCTGTCCCGGACACGCCCCGTGGCGTAGCTGTAGCAGGCTCCTGAGCGGGTTCCCAGGCAGCAGCACGGTGGAGGGGCCGCGTACCTGGATGCACGTGCCCGTGCACTCCTTGCAGAGGCTGCAGGACAAAGCCCAGCGGCTGGCTGGGATATGCGAGATCTTGGTGATGGGCTCCATCTTCTCGGGGCACCCGATGCTGACCTGGGCAGGACACAGGGAGCTGTGTCAGGCCTCTCAGCCTTAGCCGGCCTCCAGGGCTTACCCAAAGAGAGGACTGTCTGCTGAAACCAGGCGGTGGGCAGACAGGGCAGTGGGAGAGTCCTGAGTCCTATCTCATGTCCCAAGGGGACCACTGAGCAAGCGTTAGTGTGTGCTCTCTGGTGGCTAGGCTTAAACAGTGACTGGGAGTGCATACGTCAGTGTGTGTGTAGCTGACTGAGTATGTGAGTGCCCGTGACTGTGTGGGTCTCAAGACAGAGATGCTTCACGTGCAGGTGAGTATGTGTGCAAGGTCCCCTTCTCTTTTGTACCCCAGGCCTTTGTTAACAGCATCTTCAGAGTTATTAGAACTGGTATTCATTTTACTTATGTTTCTGGATGGCAACTATAGGTCACCACAGCAGAATCTCTTCTTGGGGACTTCCAGGGCTTTCCTGGCCAAGGGGGACGTGCCTTTGTTCAGCTCCTCCCAGGGGGACAGGCCTATAACCACTCCCATCTCCTGGGCACAGCCCCCACCTCAGCCCTGAGGCAGAGCCCATGCCTGAGGATAGGAAAAGGGTCCCTGTCCAGAGATCCTGAACCAAAGAACCCCATAGGTAGGTCCTTGTTGCTTCTGTGTCTCTGCTGTGCCTTGGCCAGGGTATACTCAGAGGTCGTCCCAGCCTTCAAGATGCTGATGTGGGAGCAAGTGACTGCTGCTGACATAACCACTAAGATCACAGAAGCCTGCGAGGTGGGACCCAGCAAGGACTTTCAGACTGCAAGCCCAGGAAAGGGAGGGGCCACCTGCTGACCGGGCCACCTGGCTTGCTTCCGGGCACAGGCAGCATTGGAGTGGGGCCTCATTCTGGCTCAGGGCACACAGCAGGGGAAGGGCTGAAACGTCAGCGAATGTCAGCATTTCACACGTCAAATAAGATGGGAGCCCAAGGCCTCTGCTAACTCACTGTGGGCCCAGCCCATCACCCACGGCCCCTCCCCTCCATCACAGCCCCAGTCTTACTACTCAGTTTTAACCAGGCTCCCCATCTGATTTCTTTTTGATCATTTGGCTCACTTTTAAACAAGTGCTTGACTTTGCTTGGGACCACTGTCTAGATCTGGGTAAACCTACAACCTGCTCTCCCGTAGAATCAGCTGCCTAACTTCTGTCCAGCTCGCATACCTACCACCTGGATTCCTCAGTGGCTCAAAATCCCATTTTCCCATGTAAACCACGACCAAGTTCTGCCTAAGTCCAAGGGTAAAGTTCCCTGTGGGCTGCTGCCTGAATTCTTCCCAGGCTGGACATCTGATTTGCCATTTCATGTGGCCCATCACCTTCTTTTCCCAGTGCTCTGCCATCTGGGCTCTGAGTTCTGTTCAGACCCACTTCCCCATGGCTGGGCCCCAGGGCCACCCACGCCCACCTCTGCCCACCTCAGGAATCCACAGGGCGCAGCTGACGTGCACCCACTTGGTCCCACTTCTAGTGGGCTTCAAGGCTCCTCCTCGCTTCGGGCAGAGCAGGCACTTTGGCTGGACACCCAGAGCACATGTCCGGCACACCAGCTGCCCGTGGGCACCTTGAGGATCCCATAGCATGCCTGGGGAGAGAGCAAGGAGGACACAGGTCAGAGGCAATGGCCAAGGTGCGTCTGCAATGTGCATTCAGCTACAAACAGTCCTAGCCCCAGCCCGTACTGGGAGCTAGAGTGATGCTCCTCCACTCAGCCCCACCGAAGACCTCCTGAGGGACTGTAACGCGAAGGCTCCAAGGAAGCTCTGTGCAGGCACTGTGCACTGAAATTTCACCATTTCACAGTCCTCTGTGAAAGGGCTCAGCTCTGCCCTCTGCTGGGAGAACAGTCACTTCAGCAGAGGTTTCTAATCTGGGATGATTTCAGGGGCATCCATGAACTCCCTTAAACTGCATACAAATTTGGGTATGTATGATGCCCTCGGACAAGGCCCAGAGCTTTCGTCTTTTTTCACAGGGTTCTGGTCATGCCTAGGGATTATGGACCTAAGAGCTGCTGGGTGTAAGGGATGTGAACAGGGTGAATGGGGAAAGTGGTGTACCACCTACCCACCTGCCACCCAGGAGAAGCCCCTCTGAACTCCCCGGGCACTATTCCAGCAAAACTGGCTGAGGGAAGGCCTCAAAGTCCAGGCTAGAGTGGGTCCACTGAGTTCTAGTCAGTTCTTCTACATCTTCCATGAACTAGGCCCAGAGATGCCCCAGACCTACAGCCTTGGGGCTCAATATCAATAGGGCAGCCTAGTCAGGCCATACCTGGCTCATAATACTAATAATGTTAACAAACACGAACAGCCCTTACTGTACGATTCTAACCAAATGACTCAGAGTAAGGAACTTAATCCTCAAAACGACTTACTTTTATTTATACTTGAGGAAACAGCAGCACAGAGAGGTCAAGAAACCGACCCCAAATCACACAGCTTGCAAAGGGCAGAGCCATGATTTGAAACCAGGTGGCCTGGCTCCAGGCTGTGCTCTCCATCACTACACTGTGCTGCCTCGTTGTAAGTTGAGGAGCAGAGAAGGACGGGGGAGGACGGTCCGTGGCAGAGTCTGAGGGAGGCTGGCGGCAAAGGACAGGAAGACCATCCAACAGGCATTAACTCAAATCTGGCTGAGGGGGCTAAACCCTGGCACCGTGGGCACGCGCACCCTTCCCTTCTCCCCACTTGCCCTCCTTAGGGGCCTGTGCCCACAGCGCTGCGACACCCCCACAGCCAGGGTGAGCAGCCAGGCGGGGGCCTGCCAGCACCACAGGGCAGTGGCCGTGGGGGCCGCCCACCTGGTGCACGCAGACGTTGCACTTGTCGCAGAAGACCATCTCGTTGCCATCTTCGCCCTCGGGAGAGCGGCACACGTCACAGACGACGTCCTCGTCATACTCGATGCCCAGCCCCTCCTGCGTCTCGATGGCCCGCGCCATGTTCTGGTGGCACAGCGTCTCCAGCTCCTCTAGCACACGCTCCAGTGTCAGTTCGTCCAGCCCCGGCCTCTCTATGAGAGCAGGGCAGGGCGTCAGAGCCCAGCCTCTCCGGGCGGGTGTACAGGAGCGTTTCTACCTGCACACCATGTTTACTGCCTCCGGCCCCAGTTCCATCATCTGAAAACCGACTGGGTTGGACCATGCAAAGGCCCGGGGACCTGGTATGGTGCTGTGGCTTCAGACCCTGCTTGTGACCAATGCAGCCACATCCCAGAGAACCCACTGCCTGAGCTGTGTGTATGGGGGGGCACCTGAGAAGGTGGCTGAATCCAGCAGAGCTGGCCTTTCCTGGGACATGGTGGGCCTTCAGCCAGAAGGCCCATACCAGCTGACCCCAGCTCCATGTGTCACACTAGACTTCTAGGTGCTCACTCACTCTTCATGTAACAGTCAGACTTACTAAGTGTGTGGGTGCATGCTCAGTCATATAATACTCCCCCAAACCCTGTAAATGACATGCTATTACTGCCTCCATCTGACAACTATAGAAATTGAACCACAGTAATCAGTAACATAGCTGGGACTTTCCCCCAGATCTGTGGAGTGCCAAAGCCCAGCAGTGGCCACTGCCACTCTGAGAGTGAGGTGATTTAGAAGAAAACCCTGTGTGGCCTGCCCCCATCCCATTCTCACCTGGCAGGTCACCTACCCATCTCCTTGAGCTCCGAGTTGATGAGTTCCAGCCAGTAGGCGTCAATCTCGTCCAAGTCATAGCGGCTGCCCCCTGGCCAATCAGGCTGGGAGCCCTCACCAAGTTCAGAGCCACTAGGGGAAACCTGGGTAGGGGGGCCTTCCAACGGTGGAAGAATCCTAGGAATTCAAGAGAAGATATGAGGGGAGGGTGCCCTCAGCCTGCTACTCTTGCTGGATCTGAGGGCCACCCCCAGGGAGTTGGCCAGCCTGGATGAGGGGCTAGCAGGAAAGTGAGGTATGAGACTTTGATGCCAAGCAGAGCCTGCCTCCTTCCAGTCCTTATTCCCATCTGCCCACCCTGCAGAGGCTGTAGAAGGCCATTCCCTTTGCCATCCTGGGCAATGCCCAGCGCCAGTCACTTTGGCACAAGTTGGATAGGGCTGGCTGGCCCCCAGGTCCTTCCGCATACTTTTTCAAAGCTGGGGAAAGGGCCCCAGAAGCCCCAGCCCCTCCTGCACCAGTAGGCTCAGGGACCCGAGGCCAGGGCTCCTCTGGGGTGAAGAGGACGCACCTGCTACAGTCCCAGGGTCACACTTCAAGTCAGCCCTCTCTCAGGCCATGGCTCTGCCTTGGAGGCAGCTTGCAAGGGTCCTGGCTACAGGGCAGGGTCTCCAAGCCCAGCTCCGCCACTTAATGTGTGACTCTGGGTAAGCCACTTAGCTCCTCTGCGCCCCAGAAAATGGACCAATGATAACGGCACCTAGCTTCCACAGTTGGCATGAGGATTAAATGGATGAACACGTGTGGAGCTCTTAGAACTGTGCATGGCATGTAGTAAGCACTATACTCGAGTGAGCGTGTATTTTAAGACCTCTGGGTATCACTTTGCTCCTTCTGAAATGGAATATGAGGGGTTTCTGCCTTGGGAGGGCACGGCTTCCTCTCTTGGCTCAGCTGTGTGCTGCCCCTCAGTTCTAGTGCCAGTTCAGAATGCCAGCTCTTCCCACCCCCTACCAGTTGCCATGGTTATTGCTGTGGAGCCTGGCCTCCATCTGGCCGGGCTTGCCAGGGCTGCGAGGCCCCTTACTTGCCCGAGAGGCCTCCTGGGTCGAAGGCAGGGCTGCCAGAGGCTGTGACTCAGCGCAGACTGGGGAGGGGAAGGCAGAGACATGGCACAGCCATGGGGAGGGCACTGGGGCTTCAGGAAGAGCCCCGGGTGTTGGCAAGGGGGCAGGTAGGATGAAGGGCAGGGGCTGCAGAATGGCCTCCAGGCAGGAGGGAGGCCCAGAGGAGACTGAGGGAGGCAGGGACACAAGGGAGGGGGCTTAGAGTCCCCTTCTGCCACACAAGATGCCCAGATTAAGGAAGGTCCTAGGCAACAATAATGACGTGATGCCCACCCCCAACCCCTAGACCATTTCAACTAGAAGCAATAGTATTTGCTTTGCAGGACTCTGAGTCCTACAAAGTTCTGCCTTTCCTTGGGGACTCTTATTTAAATTAACACATTCTTTCAAGAACACTAATTTTGCCACGACCCTGCTTTGTTTGTGTTCCCGGCATATGCTCAGCTAGGGTTTGGGATAACCCGAGCACCCACCACCTAATGGCGTAACTACCCACACTGTGTGCTCAGGATATACCTGGCCAGACCTCCTGGGGCCAAGATCACATTCCTTTCTCTGGGAAGCTGGGATTAAAGGACTATCAACAGAAAAGGCATTTCCTGTGCTTCCTGGGGTTCTCATCTTCACCTGTCTGGCCTCTTCTGGCTCTGACTATGGAGGAAGCTCTCCTATCGAGGGTGGTTTATGTCACCCTCAGTCAAGGCCTCAGTCTTGGCTGCAGCCAGTAGAACCGAGGTCAGCGGGGAGGAGATGGGTGGCTGGGCTGGGATCTGGGGGAGGAGGTGGCAGGGGGGATCGTGGGAGGCTCGCACTCCAGAAGACCAGATAGAAAACAGAGGCTGGTTTTGCCCTGGGCTGTCTCTTTCGGCCCCCCGAAGAACAGTGCAGGCCCTCCTTCAATCCATGATCTGACAGTGAGGGCTTCTCATTACCCAGAGAAGTTTAGAACCATGAGGTGGGTAGACCTGCTCAAGGGCCAGGGAGGACTAGGCAAGAAGAGAGGGATGGAGGGAACCAAGAAGGCAGTGGGGGAGGGCAGAGTCAGCAAGCCAGGGTGACTGGGGCACGAAACTCTCTCTGGGCCACACAGAGGCAACCCAGGGCCTGGTCCTGTGGCCTGTGACTTCCTGGCCCAGCCCACAAGGCCCTGGCGGTCGTGCAGGGAATTCCCCAGAATTTCCCAACTTCCTCCTCTATAAAATGGGGACAGTAGTGTGCCTTTTAGAGAGCTGATATGATAATTAGAAGAGAAGATGAACTTAAGGCTCAGCACAGCAAGTTCTCAAGAACAGAGCTCCTGTAACAGCTCTGACCACAGCGCCTGCTGTGTTGGCTTCCAGGTGAGAGCTGTGCAGGGAAAGGTGCCCTGGCAGGTGGAGGTGCCAGGCTGCAAGGAGAAAGGGAGAGGTGGGGCCCAGAGATATCTCTGTGGGAGCATCCCTCCCCTTCCAGTCTTATTCTCTCCAAAGAGCAGAGATAGGCCAGGAGTGCCTGGCTCTTGTCGGCCTAGACCTGTGTGTATGTGGGGAATGTATCTAGTAGGGCCAGAGCTGTGCGAACACATGCTTCCGTCATGATGTCAACAGATAAGACACCGACTGAAGCCAAGTTATCTGTGTGTCGGCATCTACAATTAATTACCCAGGCCAGCAGATGTTCCCGGAAACACCTGACACTGACATGAGGACAGAGGACAAACCGCCGGGCCAAGCCTAATCAGGACTCACCCTTCTCCGCCCAGCTGGTGGCCTACCCCTCTGCCTTGTCACATGTGAATTCTCAACTAATCCCCACCACTACACTATCAGGCATATACTGTTATTAGATCAATTTTATGGAGAAGGAAACAGGTTCAAAGAGGTCAGCTGCAGTTCTTTGGTCTTTAGAGCAGAGAGGTGAAGCTGGCTGGGAGACTGACCCACGTTTGTGGCCCTGGGCAGAAGACATGTAGAATAAAGTCTTTCTCCAAACTCAACATATACTCTCGTCTAGAGGCCTGGAGCGTCCCTGATTCTCAGAGGGCCAAAGATAAGAGCCCTTGCGAGCCCAGGACAATAAGCACTGCCCAATACCCAATCCTCACTGGGCACCAAATGAGGCTTAGTGTGTGCTTCGCCTCTGTAATCCCATGCCCAGCACAGGCCTGGCACCAGGCAGGAACTGCGTGTCTGTGAGTCCATCATAGGTGTGGCTCCCAGGGAAGCATCAGTGCCAATGTCAAGGGAGGTGACAGCTGAAATCTTTGCCCTAGGCCCTGGCAAAATGGACCTACGCGAGAGCCCCGGGGCTGCCAAGGATGGGAATGGACTGTCAATTAATACAAATCTGCCCAGCCCAGGCAGGCTGGTGTGTGGGGGGGAGAGGAGGCCAGGACAGCAGGCCCCTATAGCCCAAGACACGACTTGGAGGGTTTCCCAAGGTGCAGGAAGAAGCACTTGGCTGAATTCTGACCCTGGAAGCAAGGCCCATGACCACGAGGCCACCTCCTTACATGAGCACTGGAGTCTCTCTGACCTACAAGACCACAAGGCTCCCGAGCCCAGAGAGGACTCAGCCCTCATCCAATCCTGATCCTAGGAGGCAGCAGGCCCTCCTCAGAAGCTGATCATAGCAACCGTTTTGTGGACATCTGGTATGTGCCAGGCACTGGATTTCTTGCTCCCAAGAACTCCTCAAAAAGGTTTTAAGAAGCCAAGAGCATGGTTTGTCCCTATTTTAAGGACTAGTTAGAGGTCTGGAGATATCCCCAAGAAGATCTTCTGGTGGGACCCAGTTTGGAATGACATCAAGCTAATGTCGGCCAGTTTTCACTGAGTGTTCATGTGGGCCAAGTCCTGTGTCCAGGGCCTTCCACGCATCATTTCTCTACATCATCTCGAGCACTGCATAGGGCAGGTGCTGTTGTTATCATTCCATCTTATAGACGAGAAAACTGATGCCCAGGGAGATTACATTCCCTGCCCAAGGTCCCACTGAACTTGAGAGGCAACTTGAACCCAGGCTGTCTGGCTCCAGAGCTGAGCCCAAGCTCGAAACCTTGGCCTCAGAGGTAAAACTGTAGTATTTCTGGAACACTGCAATGTTTTTTTAAGAAAAAAAAGAAACTAAGAATAGAGACAGACTAGAAAGGAATCACTCGACTCGTCCTAGCCTCCCCTTCCCATGGCCCCCTGGCCGCGGCTGCCCGGCTCACCTCACCACGGGCTCTGGAATGGCCTCTGCCCCGGCAGGCACCTGCACGCCTTTCTCCCATTCTTGTCGCCATGGGTCTGCCAAGATATAGTAGTCATCCGGGCTGAGCTGGTATGAGTCTGGGATCTTCATGGCTGTGATCAAGTCTGTCCGGAAAACCTGTGCGGAGACAAGGTGGAGAGAGAATGGTTTCAGATCGTCTGCAGGTGATCTACTTCACAGGCCAGGGCAGGAAAAGGCAAATGCTGAAAGCCCACTCACTCAAAAATGAGAACACAACACAGAAGCAGTAAGTACAATAACCCATCTTCTCTGAACCCAGCACAGTGCTTTGCACACAAATCTCCAATAAACGTTGAATTGAATTTACATGCTCTGATCTGCTCAAGGACAGAGTCTGAGTGATGGATAGGAATGGACCTTAGAGGGAAGAGGAAAGACATGTGGGAAAGGCAAAAATACTGAGGAAAAAAATCAGCTGGCAGAAAGGCTTGTGTGAATGCAATACTGCCATGAAGTGTCTGTTTAGGGAATTTCTGTTGAAGATTCAAAACTATGTTTGTTGTTGTAACTGCAGTCACAAGTGTAAAAGAAGCCAGGCAACTACACGCCAGGGCCTCAGGCAAATGGCTGACGGAGAGGCCAGCTCTGGGAGAGCCTAGAGGGCAGCTGCCCGTGGGGCAGGGCCTCACGGTCCCCAGGAACAACGGCACCATATGCCTTGTTCAGTGGGTGCTCCGCTGTCCATGCTCTATGATGAAGAAGAAGCAGCGTGTGGAATTCCTTCTCAATCAAGCCCTTCCAAACCCCTTGGGGCCAGGCCATGAGTGGACACACCTTCATGCTTTGGTTTCCTTGTGAGCACTTGCTCACTCAGGGGGAAACTTCTTTTCCCAACATTCTATCTGTGGCCCCCAACCCCAAAGCAACCTCCAAGCCCAGCCCCAGGAGCACTGGCAGTGCCTCATCTATTCCAGCTACTTGGCCTCACCTGGGCCCCACAAAGGGCTGCTGCAGGACTTGGTGGCAGCCCTAGACACTATGTGACTTGCTTTGTTACCAACCTGCCCAGTGAACATCACAAGTTAAAGGAGAGATCACATCACAGAGAGAAGAGAAACCACTACAGGGAGTCCTCCAGGTTTCAGACCCAACTCCAAGCCCACACCCCTCCCTGGAAGACTCAGCATCCACCAGCCTTCCGGGGGTGGTGGCCAGTCTGCAGGAGGCCCCACCTGCTGGCCGTCTGTCTCACTTCAATCTAGGTGACAACGGAAAGGGGGAGCCAAGGGGACTCAAGGCAGCATCTTGCAGAAATCTAATTAACGTCTGCTTCTAGCCAGAGAGGGCCCTTGCTTGCAAAAGGTCAAGTTTCTTGAAGACTCTATTTGCCAATATAATTTAATTGTTAAGACTAACACCCTAACATTTAATTAGGGTGTCAGTGTGAAAAAATTAAAATGAGATTACGATTAAATGCTAATTACACAGAAGATGAAATGTGGCAAAGATTTCACAACCCGGATAATTTGCATACCTTATTAGCAAGTAGCAAGACAACTGATATAAGAACATAAACTCAGGTAGTGGGTGCTTCTGTGCTGTCCTTCAGCATCCTCCCCACCTCTGCTAGCTGGAGCCAGGTTATTTCCCTCTGGGGCCCCCTGTTCAGGACCCAGCAGGGGGAAACTGGACCCACAGCAGACTGGTGACTGTCTCATCAAAGTCCTCCCAACCCTGGCAAGCCCTACGTGGTACAACATCTATGCCCTGTTACTCTGAATGCCATGAGGAACCAGCCTCCAGGGAAAGCCTGTCATCTTGCCCCTTCCAGAGCCCAGTGTCACTGTGTGCCCCTCCAAAAGGCACTGGTGAGTCTGCAGTCTCTTGCTGTTCCCTCTTCCTGAGCTATAGTTCAAATGCTGCCTCGTGGGATCACCCTGATCACTGCAACTCAGGGTGGCCAACCACCCAACAGAGCCACTTTTCAGCCCATGGTCCTGTCTCACTTCCGAGTACGTATACTCCTGAAAATTAACTGGTGGATGCATGTTCCTTGCTTCTTGTCATCTCTCCTGCCAGACCTGTCCTGTTCTCTGCAAAATTCTCAGGGCTTGGCAGGGTGACTGGCACATAGTAGGTGCTCGATAAATAGTAACTGAGAGAATGATTAAATGGATGAGTGAACAAAAGGGCCCCTCCGGGGAGTTACCTGAGAAGCCCGATGACCCCAGCTGGCTCCTTGGCAGTGCTTTTTGAACCACCATGAACTAGAGAAACACTTCATGGATACATCCAGAGTTGAAACAACCCAAGTACGTGGACCGAATGGAGCAAGAGGCAGCCCTGGTCTGTAGGTGCAGACAGAGTGCCAAGCCACACCAGCAGGGAAGAGGTGGCTCTGTCCTAGGAACAGGCATGGTGCTGAGAACTCAAGAGTGGAAAAGGATCCCATGATCAACTCAGGTAAGGAGATTCAGGAGAGAAAAAGAGTCTGGTCCCAAGAGAGTTGCAAGCTTCATCCGGTGTGACTAGATGCCACTGGCCCCTTTGGGCAGAAGACTGATGGAAGCACAGGAAGGGCAGCACTATCTTACAGGTACCAGTCAACACTTAAAAGAACACAGTGTGCCCAGCACCAATCCAATGTCTGTCCTTGAATTAACTGTTAGTCCCTATTCCAACTCTGTGAGATGGATGGTGTTACCATCCCTATTCTACATTAGAGAAACCTGGGACTCAGGTTAGTTTAATAACCTACACAAGGTCCTACACGTTAGAAGTGGCCAGGAACCCAGACAGACAACTCTGGAGCCATCCAGCACTCTTCTGCAACCTCGCCCCTCTTGGCCACTGGCTCACTGCCAATGCCCTTGAATTAACCCAGAGCCAAATCAAGGGGCTTCCCCCAAGGCTGGAATATGCAAATCAGATGGTGACCTCTGCAAGTTCCAAGTTCTCCAGCGGCCTTCCACCCTCTTCTCCCTGCCCTCAAGACGAGCCACGACTATGTTAGTTGTCAGTCTCCCTCCCGAGCACGTCCCACACTTGGCACAGGGGAGGACCCCACTTGGACAACTTCTCCCTGCCAAAGCAGGGGCGGTCTATTTCACCCTTAGGGTGTTACTCCAGCCCACAACTGTTCTAGGAAGGCTTCCCTGATGCCAGGCTGGGTTCTGGGCTTCCTCTGGACTCCCACAGCCCCTCTACTGGTATCCCTTGGTTTCCTGCCAGGCCTTCCCCACTAGAAGGTAAGCTCAGTGAGGTCTGGCCAGGCTACAGGCTGCAACAGTGCACGCAGGGCCTAACACATGCTAGGTGCTAACTAAGGCTGAATGATTGAAGAGCCTCCCGTGGATCTGCCACCATCTTTCTGGGTAGCTGCCCGAGGATACAGCTGGGGACTCTGTCCCTTCCAAAGGAACCTCTGAATACTCATATAAAACCTGTCCACCAACAGGGCAACCCAAACATCTTTCTGTCTTGAATCGCCAAAGGTTAGGCTTCCAAAAAAAGCCTCAATTATTCTCCTAAAATGCCTCTGAATTATTTACGAAAACTAAATAAATAATAAAACGGACACTGATGAACTGGAGGCCTTGCCATGGCAAGGAAGTTGGAAGCTGGAAAACAAGCAATTTTCTAAGAATGTGAATGTTTACTATTTTTCTCTTTTGGCAGAAGTTGACAAATTGTCTTTAAAGGTCTGCTGCCTAGCAACCAAGCTCTGCTGAGCTGCTTGGGAGACGTTAATTGTAGCTTCTTCAAACAGTATGAAGAATGTTTAAAGGTCTAAAACTCTAACCTAGTACCAATGTGAGTGCGAGAGGTGCCAACGCAGCTCTGAAGAGAGCTGGAGACCCTGCTCTGCCCAGACATGGGGAAACTGCATGGCGCTTGCCTTCTAGTTCCTCTTCCCAAGACTGAGACCACAAGCACTGAAAAGTCTGTCTATCTTTCCGAGCCTATTTTCCCACGGAGAACCAAAAATGAGCTATGCCAGAAAGCACATCATGTCTGAAGTCTGACATGATCACATGAAGACGATGATAACAGACAACTTTCAACTCTGCTGTCCTCAGCATTCCTGTACATGATTTGAGATTTATGAATGGCATTTGAACATTTCATCCTGGGACCTTGGTTTCTGCTTCCTTTTCTCAAGAGTAGAGTATTATATATCACAGTGTATTTCAGACCAAGAGGCACCAAGGGGAAGTTCCGTTACTTAAGGAAAAGCTCCAGCACTTATCATAATTACAGAATCCAATTATCTGTGTAATTATTTGTTTAACGTCCATCTCCTCTAATAATCAAGCTGAGAGAGGCAGAGACTATGTGTCCTGCTTATCATTGTGCTTATTTGTGGCACAGTGCCTGGCACACAGCAGGTATTCAAGAAATGTTTGTGAAATTAGTGAGTGAGTGAATGAATGCATGAACCCCAGGATTTGCCTAAATCCTTTATGACTAAACTCTGAAACTTCCTCTCTTGCCTAGCAGGGAAAGTGAAGGCAGAGGGCTGGCCCAGAGGATTCTTCCAAGCAGAACTCAGGAACCAGTCTTGGTGGTTGTCCCAAAGCCAATGAAAATGGTTTTGGCCAGGACAGCCTCTCCTTGCCTTCTATCCACATCAAAAGGCCCAGTGCAAAGCTAGGAATGGCCCCTCTCTCTAATCTCCCAAAGGATGTCTGACAGTCTGTCTTGGAAGAGCCATGTAAAATCACTACCAAATGCCTCATTTGAAATTTCTGTGTTATTCTGAGCACCTCATCTCATTAGAAAGGACAGCTAACAGTGAAAAGTAATTGCCCTGCTGTAGCATGCTAGGTCTACACTAAACACTTTATATATACAATCTCACCTAGTTCATATTCCTCCCCCTTTACAGATGTGGGAACCAAAACTCAGAGAGGTTAAACCACTTGTCTGAGGTCTGCCCTGTGCTTTAACCAATGCAATCCTGCCTGCAAACCAGTCTGCTATTTCTTCTCTTAAAAAAAAAAAATCTCTTTCTTGGGCTGGAAATTGATAAAGTATCTCAGCCAAGAGCATACTTAGATACTTAAAATTAAGCATAAAACACCAGAGAAGGGCTCTGGAAATAGCTTTCCAGTCCTATTCAAGCTACCACTAGGCTAATTTGGTCAGACACTTACACACACACACACATTCAACATCTCTTTCTCTTTCACAAGGATAACAGCACTTCCTGCTCTTAAAGAGAATTTATTACACACATTTCTTTTGCAAGACAAGTCCCAGAGGCCGGGAGGCCTTTCCAGCTGGCGGGAGCAGCAGTGTTTCTGACTGTATGAGAAGTGGATTCTGCCCCCCACCCCAGAGCAGTGGGAGGCCCAATGGAAGGGCTCCCCTCACTGCCTGCCTGTCTGCCAGGGTAGCAGAAGAGCTGTTGGCTAGACGCATGGCTCAAAACCACAGGGTCAAGCAACAAAAACCCTTTTCTGGGGAATCTCCTATTTACTCTCAAGTTTGGTAGCACTCTGCCTTTCATTACAACATATGCCATCACTGTTTTAATATACAATATTGTGTCATTTCCAACATTTGGATAATACCTCTGCTCCTCCAGGAAAGCACCTTATTTATCCCATGGCTTTGCACCCCAACACCCATCTAGCCACACTTGCATTCACCCAGGGGGGAAGGGGCCCATTTTCAAAAGCAATGGGTCAAGAATAAACGCAGCATTCTCACCCTCCACTTTCCTAGGAACGGCCTTTCCTGGGGAGGGCCATCCTTATATAAGAGCTTTCACAGACACTGGATCTGGAAGACCTCCACTGGGGGCAGAGGCTATTCACAGGGTCACCTCTTTCTCCCAGGCCCTGTTCAGGGATGAGAGGCTAAGGACTGGTGAAGGGCCCCTGCGGAACCCACAGAGAAGCCCCCCATTCTCTCATCTCGAGGTATGTACAGTTTGTCACCAGGGCTTAAAAAGGAGCCCAACTCCTGCCCACCCGTTCTGAGACCATCCAGGCTTCCATCTCAGGCATGGCAGCTCCACCTTCACTCACGTCTGGGCTCTCCCTCACCCTAGGCTCCACGGGCCTCAGGACAGGACAATCACACCTACAGAACAGACACTGCAGGACGGCACTCTACAGACAACCACCCTGAGGCGCACAGAAAGACTATACTTGCCCAAAGTCTCACAGGTCCTCAGTGGCAAGCTGGCTACATCTCTCGTAACAGACACTTTCCTGTGCAGCACCTGCATCCTGCTAACGGTCAGAAGACAAGCTCCCCGGGGACAGGGCCTGTGCTTTCTGTGTCCCTGGCACTAGGCTGGGCCTCAGAGGTGTTCTCGAGTGTTTGCTGAGTTTAATCACTATCATTAAGGTCCTAAAGACCTATCTCCCTGCCCGTTGGCTGACTTCTGGAGACTCTGACTTCCTGAAAACACAGCTTTCTACCTCAAGAGAGCCTGTCTGGGGAAATCCTCACTTCTCAGCCTGCTCCTCTATCTGCCTCTCCGCCCCAGGCCTGAGGAAGACATGGCTTCAAAACAGCAGTCTCCCAACCACAGTCTCCCAACCACCTGGCCTCCAGGTCTCTTCTCAAATTGCCCTTCCCACCCATGCCAGGCCGAGGGCTTAGCAGAAGCCTGTCAGTCCCATGGCCACTGTGGGAGACGGGGGAGCTGTGGGTGATGCCACACCCCCATGGCCAGCATTTGCTTAGGTCACTGAACCAGGCTGGAAGGCCTTCCCTTCTTCCCTCAACTTTCAGCGAGGACCAAGCCGGAAACTCCCATCTTAGCAGATCAGGGGAAAAGGTAGCTCTTAACCAGTAGTTCTTAACCCTGGCTTCCAGCAGGAGGGCTTTGAAAAAGTACAGGTGCCTGGGGCCCTATCCAAAGCATTCAAGTCAGAATTCTTGAGAATGGTATGGGATAGGGGTCTGATATTGGTATTTTATAAAATAATCCCTGGTCTGTGATCTCCATCAGGCTCTCAGAGGTAAGTTACGTTCACGATATTTAGTGAGACAGGCCAGGTCAGAAACCCAAGGCCTCAGCGCGGTTTATAATACCAGCTCTCCCGGGCTAGGATAATCCCATCCTCTCCTTCAGGACGGGCCTGGCCAACTTAAGCACCAAGGTACAGAGCTCAGCTTTGTTGGGATCCCACTGGCAGGCAGAGCAGAGGAAGGCAGCAGCCTGTGTTCCTGAGGTCAGCCCCACCTTTTCTCTCTACTGCTAAACGGATCCGGGGGCCAACTGCAGACTAAGTGTACTGCCACCAAAAATCCTAAACCAGCCTCCCAGGAATCCCAGGGCCTGTTCTTTCAGCCCCGAGTACTAAGGCCTGCAGTCCCCTCTCCATCAGGCTGAGGGAAGCTGCCCACTGGTTAAGGGCCAGAATGAGAAGCTGGGCCTCAAGGACTTGGCCCTGTCCAGGGTCCTGACTCCTGGTCAGAGCATTCTGTTCCAGCCTGGGGCCTCTCCCTCTGCTGTGCAGGGCGCCCCTTGATTTGCACCCTCAAAGTGCACATATCATCTCAGGGGCAGCCCTGTCAGTCTCGGCTAAACCCATTCCCTGCCCTTTTCATAACTGGTGGCTTCTCTATGGGCCAGTGCTGCTGTCATGCTAAATACTCCTGATGCTCAAATCCCCATTCATCACTGTCCATCTTCAAAGATGAGGAAACGAAGAGAACTCCGAGTCCCGTGGCTCTGCGTGCAGCCACCAGGAAGGGACTCCTGCACCACACACATCAATTTGCATGTATTGAAGCTGGGAACTTGAACCAGACGGGGAGCAGACCGTGTGTACAGCCTGAAAACCAGCTCCCAGGCTTCTTACTCTGGGACTGAGTGGGAGGGACTCCAGAAGCCCTTTCACCAGGGTGTTGGAAGCCCTTAGCCCCCAGCACAGCAGATTAGGAAGGCCTTTCTCTCCAGCCCGTGCATAAAAAGAGAAGGGATAGCCCAATGAAGAGATTTAGTGTGAGCATTATCTGCCGCCAAATCCTTGCTTTCATCTCCGCCTTCTCTAGAGCCAAATCATTTGGAAGCTTTCATCGATGGTTTCCTCTCTGCCCCACGAAAACTTGGAATTTATGCCGGCTTATGGCTCAGCCTCCTTGTTTAGGGGACGAGGGAAACCTTGCAGGCTGCTCTCCCGCCTGCTGTGGGAGTAAAAGCTTGTCCTTGGCGACAATTCAAGACAGCGAAGACTTCCTCAGCTCTCCAGGAGCCTAGGACTTGAGGGTGTCAGAGGCCCCCCCTGCCCCTGCAGAGACTTCTGGGCTTGAACTCAGGGCTGTGCACAGCCAGTCCTCATTCAGCACCCGTGGAAGGGTTCGATTCTATTTTTAGGTGGAGAAAGGTTCAAAGGCCCTGCGCAGGAAAATCCAAGAGGGAGGGGAATTCTCAGCGCCATGCAAATCACACTTTCCCCTCAGCCTCTGCTTGACACCTGTTTCCCCTAGCCAGCTGGCCTATCCTGGTATTGATAGCAGCCTGGTCCCCAGGATCTCCGCCCAGAGCAGAGGCCCCTCCTCCTCCTGCTGCTTAAAGTGAGAGCTAGGGGAAAGAACTAAGCCAGCCCCAGGGGCTCGCCGGAACTTCCCCTCCATTCTCCAATCTGAATAGCCCATGAAGGCAGCGAGGAGGTGAGATTCTCAGAGGCAGGTTCCTCAGCTTCAAAACAGCAGGATGACTACTGCCTTTCAGGACCAGGGAGACACAGAAGGTGGCTAGGGTTTTACTAATCCAGCCCAAGTAGTAACTGCGAGCCACTATAGCTCTCAAGATGAGGGTGGGGGTAGAGAGGTGGTCCCAGGGACTCCCAGGGCCCTAGCACACTCTCCTCCTACTTCCCAATGCACAAGAACACAGCCTGTCCACCCACTGAGCAGGGCCACTGTTAGTCGCTCAGATGTGTTGACTCCTGCAGCCCCATACACTGAAGCCCCCCAGGCTCCTCTGTCCATGGAATTCCCCAGGCAAGAATGCTGAAGTGGGTTGCCATTTCCCTCTCCAGGGGATCTTCCCAACCCAGGGATAGAACCCTATTAAGAGCCTCAAGAACAACATCTTCCCAGGCCCACCTCACTCCCAGTTTTTATTCCAGTCCTTACTGCACTCCTGGAGATATCTCCTTCTGTCTCCACCCCTCCACTGTAGGACCAAGGGAGGACAGTTGGTTAAGGGATGGGAACAGGATGCTTCAGAACTCAAAATGGTGTCCCCACCTCCAATCCCCACAAAAGATGAGTCCCAGGGTAGGCCAGCTCCGTGGGGAGTCCTTTTTCAAATCCAAGGTTCTATGGAAGACACCCCTAGGGATTGGCTAAGGACAGCAGCTGCTGGATCACCACTGCTGCGAGGAGAGGAAAAGAGGTTGCCAGGCTCAGAACAAAGATATCCTCCTTCAGTCTAGGCCAGGGCCAAGTGCTTTGCCCTAGAACTCTGAGCCTTCCCACAGTGGTGCTGTTGGCCCCAAGAACTTCACATCTTAACTATATATATAATCTTAGGACCCTCAGTTTCCTTACTATAACAGGAGGGTTAAAAAAAGTAAAGTGTCCAGCCCCTGTGTGATTACTAAGTCATTCAGTCGTGTCCAGCTCTTTGCGACTCTATGGACTGTAGCCCGCCAGGCTCCTCTATCCACGGAATTCTTTAGGCAACAATACTAGAGTGGGTTGCCATGCCCTCCTCCAGGGGATCTTCCTGACCAGGGGATCAAACCCGTCTCCTGCATTACAGGTAGATTCTTTACCGCTGAGTCATCGGGGAAGCCCTGTGGCCTGCAGAACAATGTCTCTCTTAAAGGTCAGACTCAAAACCACGCCACTGGGGACTCAGGGCTCTTGCAGCCTCATCTGTTCCAAAGGTCCCTTCTGTGCCCACTGTAATGCATTGAAGACCTAAAAGGGAGCAATGAGGCTCTAGGATGTGATTTTCAGGGGTACAGGAGGCAGAGCCCCATGTCCATTTGTCTACCCACTTCCAAAACTCTCTACAGCTCCAGATGTCATAAACATCTCTACCTGTCCCAAAAGACAGGGTCAAAACAGGGAAGTAGTAAAGTGCAGGTGCATGTGGAATGGGCATAAGGAGTGGATGACCTAACTGGATGACTCTGAAGACTCCATCCTTCATCCCTACATCAGCGAATCCTATCACTCTTGGCTCAGCCTCCAAAATGTCCCATATATCCTACTGTTTCTTACTCCACTGCAATCACCCAGCTCTAAGGCCACCATAATTTCTCCCCTGGACAACTGCTAAAGAAGCCTCCCTGCTCCCACTCTTGCCCATCACACTCCCTCCCCCTCACAGCAGTCAGCGGGACCTTTCATTAAAACATCAGACTATGTCATTACCCTGCTTAGAATCTTGAAAGGCTCCTCCCCTCACTCAGATCAATAGGAACATCTTTACAACAACCTACAGTGTTATGAGAACTGGCACTCCCAGCCTTTCCTCTCAGTCACTTCACTCGGCCCACATTGGTCTTGTTTTGCAATGGCTGCGTCCTCTTCCAGGAGCCCCCTCTCCCCGTACACCTGCACTCCCCAGCACGGTCCTTCCTCTCCACAGGTCTCTGCTCCTCCACTCTGCTCCACTCCTCCACACCTCTCCAATTCTGTTTCATCTTTCTCCAGGATACCTGTCATTACCCACCTCGGAGGGCTTCTTTTCGTTCTGCCGGGGCCAGCCCGATTTGGTGCTGCTGGGCAGTTTGGAGCATCTTGATGCAGACGTAGCGTGACCTGCAGAGAGAGCACAGCCCATGAGGGGCCCCTGGAAGGCCAGGAACACCACCCACCCATGTCCAAGGAAAGGAAACCTGTAAGGCAAGCTCTGGCTTGAATGTTCAGGAGGTGGAGACCTCTGTGAGCATCTGGTAGACTGTCCCTGCTCTGGGCCTCTCCAACGATGAATGGGGACATGACGCCTCCTCCACTCACCAACCAGAAGAGACTTGGAGGTGAAAGGCAGCTGGACAAAGACTCCGTATTAGCTTTCTGTGTGACCCAAGAGGGTTGCTCTAAAGTAGACACATAGACTTAAGCTTGAGCCCTGGCTCAGCCACTTATTAGCTCCTCATGATGGGCAAATGACTTAGTCTGAGCCTCAGCTTGCTTTTGTATAAAATGGGAGCAGAGAGAAACTATCTTCAGAGTTTTTGTGAGAATTAAATGAGACTATGCCTGTAAAGTCTTAGTACAGTCCCTTGCACACGGCAATGCTTTGATAAACACTACCCATTATCACTCGGGTTCTAAAGGCCCTTGTGGGACCACTAAGAGTGTATGTCAGTGTATGGGTCACTCCACTCCTTTGGGTCAAAGGAGCACAGCCTGGATGGGCAGTGGGGGACTGCTGAGAAGGGAGTGTGCCACAGCCCAGCCCAACTCCAAAGCAGATACAGGGCTCAGCTGCCAGGTGCTCTCCCTTGCAGGTGCCGGGGTCTTCAAGGGTTCCTTTGCCTGAAATAAAGTTAGACGCGGAGGACACTGACACAGGCCACAGGCAGCATGACTGCAGTCACAGAGGACCAAATGCTGTGATCTGCTGCCATGGGGAGGAAGAGCCAGCCAGGTCAGACTCCAGGGCCAAGCTGGAGTCTGAGCAAACAGACCCCAAAGGACAGTGAAGGAAACCCAGAGGGAGAGAGCAGGCAAGGACTGGCTTCTCATCCTAGTGCATGTGTTCCTGAACCCTCAGGTTCCCGGGGGTTAGAGAACTCCAGGGACTCTAAGGGGGGCTTGAGGCTCTCCCCAATCCAGGCTGCTCACCATATATGTGAATAAGCTAAGGTCTACAGCTGCAGGGCTCCAGGGCCAGCCTCTGTGGCAGTGCAGCCTCTTTCTCAGCCTGGGCTTTCACCTGAGGGCACCACTAGGTGGGAATCTTCCTGGCAGCACATCTCTCCTACACAGGGGAGAATGGCACTCTTTACTCTGACTGGCTCATGCAGGCCTGGGTTCCTGGGGCATCTGAGAAAGCTGCCTTCTGGTACCAGGGACAAACCCTCACCTAACGCAAACTTTTTTGCCTCCACATTTCAGAAGAGGCTCCCTAAGCCCCATTTTCTGTGTAAGAGTATCCCTCTCTGTCCAGCTGACACACCCTGCTCCCACACAAGTCTATCTCTGAGATTCTACTGCCAAGATCCCATGAAGGTCAGGCTCCTTCATTAATTTCTTCAGCAAACATTTACTGATCACCGATTATGTACTCCATCTAGCCAGATATGGCAGTCAGCAAGTCATGACCTCTCTTACCAAGGGGCTTACTTTGATAAGGAAATGGCACTTAGCTAGGAAATAACACTGTTCAGGCAATTATAATGAAGAGTGACAGGTTTTTTTTTGCCTGTTGTGTGGACACTTCCACAGGGCCCAGACTCAACAGCAGGGCCAGAGGGAGTGAGGTGTGTTCCTAGCAGCCCGGAACAGCACAGGCAAAGAAAGGCCCAGAGGGGAGTTGATCTGTTCCAACAAGAGCAAAACACATGGAGTTGAGAGCTAGAGGGTAAAGGGGAGCAGAGTTGAGGAGGACAGCAAGGCCCTGAAGGCCATGGTGGTGTGGGGATCTCAAAGGGAGCAGAGGGGCTCGGCCTGCCTTATGCTTTCATCAACATGAAGACCCTGAAGCAATGTCCCACTCCCCTAGTCTGGGCCTGTGGTCCTGATAATTATTCAAACACTTTCCCTACAGGAGCCCCACATGGAAGGCCTTACTGTCAGTGGTATCAGAGTTGTCGCTGCTGATGGAGTACTTTCGCCTCTTCTCTTCCATCTGCAACGAAAATAGGCCCCATTATACTCACAGGCGGCTTGGGAAATCCTCAACCTCTCAGAAAACTGCCCGACAATCTACCTCCCCACACTCGCCCCACTGCAGAGGAACAATGAGAACAAGATCATGCCATAGCCTTCTCCTCAGGCAGTCTCCCCCTTCTCTCACCCACCTACATGGGCCCTGGGGCTGGGGGAGGGGGCAGCATCTCTCAGCTCCTGAGCCAGAGCCTCACACAACAGAGAATCTAGTCAAAGATGACAACAAGGGAGGACAAGGGGGGGTCAGTAGCCCCAGAATGAGCAGTTACTTGGACCTGCCTCTGCCCAGCTCCCTCACCCGCCACAGAGTCCACTCTCACCTGCAAGCTGCAAGTGGCGCCCTGCTGGAGGCAGAGGAGGGAAAACAGAAACAAGACAGGCTCTCCCAGGAGGACCAGGCTACGGGAGTTGAGGGGCAAGCCAGCCTGCAAGCACTGGGCACACATTCTGCACATCCTGAGAGCGGCAGCCAGAGCGGCGCAGAACTGGGGTGGGGCAGCGAGGCTCCAAGCTGGCTTCCCGAGCCACACCAGGGCCAGAGCGAATGGGCTGTGCTGCCCACCCTCCCCTCAGTGTCCATCTCCAGGTAAAAATACAAACTCACTTTCCCTCCACTACAATGTTTAGCTTCAAGGTAGAAGGGCGGCTCTCCCACACTGAGTTCTTTCCCCTACCCATGCCAACTCAGTTATCTCGTGTTCCTAACAACCTGGGGAGTTGTGAGCTATTAGCTTCATTTACTGAGGAGGCTCAGTGCCTTGTCCTGCTAGTGACTTGGCTGAACTGGGATTTGAATCCACGTGGTCTGATCCCTGAGCCCACACTGAGCTGCCTTTGTGCCCTTGTCAGCTCCTGCCTGTTGGAAGTGCTTTCCTCCCCACTATTTCCTCTAATCCTACAGAGCCCTGGGTGGCAGAGCCTGCCCTGGTCCCCTCTTGGAGGGGAGCACACTGAGAGACTTGTTAACCTGCCGTAGGTCTCACAGCTAGTCAGTGGCTAAGTCCCGACTCAGAGAACAGACCTGGGGCTCGGAGCCCACGCTGCTTTTCACCCTGTTTCTGTCAGCCTAGGACCCTGGGCTGCCGCACTGTACACAGCAAAGGACAAGGAACCAGTGTCAGCAGGGAGAACGCCCAGCTGCCGACCAACAGGGCTGCCCAGCCCCACTGTGAATCCCATCTGCCACCTGCTGTCACCCCAAGGCTCTCATGCGGAGCCCTGGGAGAGGTCACCTTATTTTACTGTGGCCTTGCAGAGGCCTTAGGAGCATGGGCTCTCTAAGGTGGGTTGCAATTACCCAGAACTCTGAGCTACTCAGAAGGACCCTCCGGCCTCAAACTTGACCTTAGACAGGAGCTTTTCTCCACCCCCATGTCTCCTGAGAGTAGGGTTAGGATGGAAGGTTCACTGGGGCTGCTTGCTGCCCAGATGCAAAGGTAGAGGCTAAGTGCTCTCCAGAGGATGTGGAGGTCTGGAGGCATGCCTGGTGGGGAGGAGCATGGATGCCAAGGAGGCAGGAACCAGAGTTGAAACGGCTAAGTACCCACTGCTTGGGGAAGGGCACATCCTGGCACACAGGGACTCCAGTGAGGCCTCAGAACTGGCCCTTGGTGCTGGCAGGCATGCTGGCTGCTTCCCTTTTGCAGGTGAGGAAAATGAAGCTCAGAGGTTAAGTGACTTGCCCAAGATCACAGTTCTTGTAAGAGGTTTCTCTGACTCAGGAGACCATGCTCTTGACCTTGAGACTACTCTGCCTCTGTGCAGCCCAGTGGCTCAGGTCATAGACTGAATGACTGAATGGATAATACTCCACCCCCAGATCCTTGCCCATCCTTGCTGTCCTCTGGAGTCTGCATGTGACAGAGGTGACTGTAACACAACTTTGACTCCAGCCTGAATCTTGCCAACCCAGCTGTCACAGGTAGGGTAGGAGAAGGGGGAGAAGTGCTCTTAGTGCACCCATCTGTTTTCTTCTGAAATCCTCTGCATGAACAGCATTTTTCTTCATTTCCAGCAAACAGGCACTTGCAAGCCAGGCTGTCCCATAATATAAAAGCAGCAGCACTGGATTCAGGCAGGCCAAGTTCAAATCCTATCTCCACCCCTCACTAGACCAGGGACCTTGGGAAAGACACACCTCCCCAAAGACACAAATTGGATCTGGAATTTTACATAAATCTCCTGAACTTAAAATGCTGGCAATTGATTTAGATATTTAAAACACTTCAGAGGGCCAAACTAAACACATCTGTGGGCCAGAATCAGCTGGTGAGTGAAGGAGAGCAGCTAAAGCCCTTAGCACAGTGGCTGGCATTCCATATGGGTGCTGGTTATTAATATCACAGCAGACTTGGGCCAGGTGAACACTTCTACCAGCTGCCACCCAAAGGTCTCCTCAGCAAGGCAGTGAGCTGTGCAGTAAGGAAGGTTCCTGCCAACAGGACCTCTTGACTGCCAGGACCTCCTCCTACTGCTGTTTCCTGCTCCCCAGGACCAGTGTGACCTGTCAGCACGCAGACCTGCACCCCACCCTCAGCCAGCTCCTCCGTGAAACACCCCAGAGTCCTCCTGGACAGTGTGTTATTATGGGAGCAGATTTTGCGGCAGCTTAATTGGAGTAATAACTAGGCTTCAGAGGGAAACCACTGCTTTGCTTCTTTTCTTTGAACCAAGTCTGTTCGAAAGGTCTCCCTGCCTTAAGTAAGTCTCTTCTCAGTGACCAATGAAGCCTCAAATGAGGCCTGGCCTCCCCTGCAGGACAAGGCTTTGCCCCATGACATCCCCCTCCAACGCAGCATAGAGGACACAGAGGATTCTTACCAAAGCTGAAATCCAGGGCTACACGTGCAGGTGGGGGATGGGGGCGCCAAGACTTGATCTTGGCCTCTCGTTTTTCCTCTCTGCTGGCTCCCCTAACCTCTCCCAAAGCAAGGTCTGCCCTGGGAGAATATTCAGGGTCACGAGGCACTTATTTTTAGGGATAGAAAGTACCACAAAGGAGACTCTGGGAAAAAAGTGTCCCCTTTTCCTGCCATTGCCACCAGTCCGCTTGCACTCCCACACCTTCCCCAGCTATGAAGACACACACAGCTCTCCTCTGGGAGTGTGGATGTCCTAGAGTCCCCTCAGGGAGCAGCCTTGCTGTGCCTCCTCCACCCCACCACTGACCCTTGGCAAGTGCAGTGGGCGCTCCCTCCAGAACACACAGAGAATCCAGCTGCCTTCCCCATCTTTACTGCTTCCATGCTGTCCAGGCCAGTCTCATCTCTCGCAGGACTCCTCATTCATCTCCCAACTTTCCCTACTGCTCCCTCATAATCCAGGATCCACACAGTAACCAGAATGATCTTCAAAAAACATACATCAGATCATGTCATATGGTCTATTTCAAATATTTCACAGGCTCCCTGTTGATCAAGGGCAAAACTCAAGCTTCTAACCATAAGACTTTCTATGATCTGGTACCTGCCTACGGCATGGTGACCACCAGCCCGTTTCCCACCACCTCCCAGTCGAACCAGCCTTCTTTCGTTTCCTGAGACAGACAGTCTGCACCTCCAGACCTGTGCACAGGTGTGCTCTGTGCCTGTAATGGTCTACACAATCCAGGCATCTTGGACTTTTCATCCTTCAGGTTTTGGCTTAAACATCACAGAGGTCTATGCCAGCTGCCTTATCTACAGAAAGCCCACCACCCAGTTACTCAGCTCCTTTAGAAGTGTTTGTTGAGCTACTTGTTGAATGTCCTTCTCCTTCAGAGTATATGTTCTACAACAAGAAAAAGTGTAACTGTTTGGATCCTTGCTTGTCCCCAGTATCCCTTCGAGTTGTACCTAGCACATAACAGGGGTTTGGTACACATGAAGTGCTGAGTGTGTTCTTGTCTCCTCCCTCCAGAAGTGTGGGGCCACACAGCCCAGCCAGCCTGCTCGCAGCCCGTGGGAGCAAACACCCCAGCCCAAGATTTCGACCTGTTTGCACAGTCCGCCTTCCCCGTCTTAACCTCACACGTTTTCCAAGAGGCTTTATTTGGTTGGGCTCCTGGCTAATGATCAATGTCAACTCAGTAATAGGGCAGCAGTTTGGTGGCAGATGTTTTCTTGGCAGCACTAGCCACTGGTCTTAGTGGGGACCTCAGGTCTGGACTTGAAACACCAATGGCCGATGCCAGACCCCTTTAAAGACCTCTCCGCAAATAAACTCAAATAAACACCCTGGGCCTCTATTAACGCCCCTCCAGCTGACCCTGGAAACAGTGGGTCTTTCAGGCCGCTACTGCAGCAGCTCCCTGGGCAGTTAAAACACCCCAGCCTGGCCTCCGGCCTCTCCTCTCTGGGGGCCACCAGGCCTGCCCAGCCTGCCACCACACACAGCAGGATTTCGTCTTCCTCCTTTAAAATGGGGAGGAAAAGGCTTTCAAGCAGGCAATTTACCATTCCAGACACAATCTTTCAAAGAGAAACAAAAACTCTCCCTGTCTGAGGCAGACCGCTAAGGCGTGTGTGTAATAAGATGCTAATACAATTTAATGATATTTCGGCTGGAAAACCTGTCCTCAGAGCCTGCTTGTGTCGGGAAGGCCAGACATTCAGAAAACAAGAGCTGCACACTCTTAAACCGTTTTAAATGGGGGTCAGAGCCCCACTCTTTCCTATCTCTCATTAACTTTAATGCCTTCTCAGGGATAGTAACTGCTGTGACAACAGTGATTTTGTACACACAGATCCTCAGACTTGCTTCTCCAATCACAGGGAATCCTAACCCTCCTCCAACACCCATCACTGCTCGCCTGTCCCGGGGGCACCCAGCTCCCCTAGAACACACTCTCCACACTCACCCTCCAGACCCAGTTCAGAGGACGTGCCAAGGGGATCCTGGGAGACAGAAAGGGGCTTTGTCTACTCTGTCCTTCAGCACCTTCGCACCCTACCCTCCACCTCAGAGAGGGCAAAGTTCAGCCCACTCACTCCACGAATGACTGCCCATTGGCAACTGTAGGGTCCTTCTGGTTCCTTCTTTAGAGAAGGGAGCTGGCTCTCTGGCCTACCTTAAAGGGGAGAGGTCAAAGGTCAGCTGCATTTGGGTCCTATCCAGGTTATTAATAGTAAGAATAGCTAATACCAATCAGGTGCTTATCCCATGCCCGGCTTTGTGCTTAGTCTTCTTTATGCAACATATCACTTAATCCACAGACTCAGCACGAGGTAGGTACTGTCAGTAACCACAGTTGCAGATGAAGAAACTGAGGCATGGAGCAATTGCCACAGCTGGTGACTGCAAAGGCAGCACTCAACCGTGGCTGTCTGACCTTAAAGAGAGCACCTTGCCCCCAGCACACAGTGCACAGATCTACAACTCCAGATTCCTGTGGGTTTCCTGAGCATCTTCCTGGGTTCCTCACCTTTGAGACACAGTGAGGATCTTACACGGATATTCCCCTCTTCACAACTCCAACTTGGCCTCCCCTTAGAGACCCCAAAGGGAAAACTGCGAGGCCCAAAAAGAGCCTGCTGAATGAGCTGTGAAGAATTTGGACTGGAAGCCTCTGATTGGGTCTTGGGTGTAAGATAAGTACCTCCCTGATAACTGGAACAACGATTAATCAGAATACCCTGCCCCCAACCTCAAGGATGCGGAAATCAGTGTCAAAAGCCTCACCTCAAGATTCTGGAAGGACTTGGGGGCTGGGGATCAGAGTCCCACCTCACCTGTCAACAAAAGCTAAGTGGAGATTTCCGACTGCCTCTTGGATCAGTGTTATTGGCCATTCAGCCAGGCCATTTAGGGAAAGGAAAAGCACGCTGGATGGGAAATGTTCTGGAAACATTTGCTGCATCCCGAGCCCAAACAACTCTATCCTTAAACACTTCAACTCCAAAAAGTGCCGGGGAGACCCTTGGCTAAACAGTTTCAAAACCAACACTCACTGCAAGTCTTGCTGCCTGGGGCGAGGACTTCCCTCAGTGAGGCATTTGCTGTGGAACCAAATGCTTTTCCACTGTAGACAACAGCCAACAGCACTTGGGACAACTGAGAGGCCTCCAGATCAAACAAACATCCCTTTTTTCCCCTACCATGCAAACTTTCTCAATAAATTATTCTCCCACTTCGGATCAAAGCCTGTTTTTGCAGCCTGTGACCTAAAAACCAAATAGCATCTCTTAAACATGAAAGCCCTCCTCCCTGCCTGGGTCGGCTTTATTACTCATTCCTTCCTCTTACAGTTATTCTGTTGTTATTTTCCTTCTCTGCTTGTTAGACCGTTCTGCGAGTCCCAACCCGCCTGAGGAAGATGGGACAGGAGAGATGGTGCCTTACTTGGGGCCCTAAGGTGGAAAAGGAAGTCAGGGTAGAGGAGAAGCCAGCACCCTGGGAACCCAGGAAACAGGGCCAGGCCTGGTTGGCAGCTCCCTGCCCAGCTCTTCTGCCAAATGTCCTACTGGGAATTTTACCAGTGAAGGGAGGGAGTTAATGTCACCCTGGGAGGAGAGGCCAGGAGGCCCTAGCACCACTCAGGCCCAAGACTAAGTTAGCAAACATAAACGTTAAAGGGACATCCTGACAGCTTGTCTGGCCTCAAAGCTCAGGGTTCCTCCCCCTTGCAACAAAGGTAAGGTAGCAGTCAGTTGTGTCCTCTCAGCTCCTCGGCTAGGAGTGCAAACGCGATACCTCCTGATGACCCCTACAAACTTAAGATCCTGTATAAAACTTCGTGTCTTGGAATTCCAAAGTGGGGGACGACGAGAGAGAATGCTAAGCGCGAGGGCAAGGTTTGGGAATTTGCAGAGACCAGAGGCGCCGGATGCTTCCTGCCCTTGGCACTGAGCAAAAGGAAATACAGCCCTTCCCGCCCCACCAGCCCAGGGCATGAAACCAGAAGACAAGGTGCTAAGGAAAAACGTCCCGGCCGGCAGCAAAGGCTAAGGGGATTGGGAGGCGGGTGGCGCGCGCCTCCAGCCTGCCCCTAAAGGTAGTCCGCGGGACAGCAGGCTGGAGGCGCGCCGGCGTGATTCTGACCGCGGGAGCCGGGAGGAGGAGCCGGAGGTGGCTGCGGGGGGCTCCAGCCCTGGCTGGAAGCTGTTCGGGCAGGGGGTGGCGCCGGGAGGTAGCCTTGACCCGGGAGCGGAAGGAGGAGCTTAGGTGAAACGGGTGAGAGTAGTCGAGCCCCTTGGGGATGGCAGCTGTGTGTGGTGGGGGACAGAGTGTGTGTGAGGAGGGTGGGTGTCCTGGGCCTCTAGAAGCTATAGTGAAGCCTTCCTGCTTGTCTCGCAGACATCCTCCTTTTCTGACATTAAAGCTACGAACCACCAAGCTGACCCCCTCTCTCCTTGGCCTGAGTACAGGGTATCTCAGGGACCAGGGATAAGCGGGAAGGGACCGGAGGGAGCCACAAGTCTGCACCCAGGCGGAGAGGAGGCGGGCAGAAGCCGCTCCGCAGGCGCAGGCGAGTGGGTGGGAAGGAGGGAGGGAGAGAGGGAGGAAGGAGGTGAGGCCGGGAAGATGCCACTGCCGGGGGCGGGGCGGGGCCGGGGATCCGGGAGAGGGACTGCAGCGGTGCTTGGTGGGGGCGGGGGCTGCAGTGTCACTCATTTGCGGGTCAGGTGTGTAAGTCCCAAGCTCGGGGCGCCACTTGCCTACATCTTCCCAGTACCACCCCGGGATCGGGGCGGAGGCGGAGGGCAGGGGACTGCAGAACCGTCCCCTGAGCGGGACGCGAACCGGCAGAGTTGGGAGAAGGTAAACAAGGGCCACGCCCCCTGCCGTCGCCCCGCGGGCGCGCACCCGCCGCTCCGGCGGCCGCCGGTACATTTCCACTCCCAGCAGCGTTTCTCCCCCGCTGGACTCGCGCACAGCCCTGGACGAGGGGGGAGCTGCCCCCGACCCCAGCCCGCCCCCGCGCTGGAGCTGTGAACCCTCCATACTCACCTGGAAAGGGTATCCCCCGCCCCTCCAAAAAACTGCTTAATTTGTGCAGAGCCTCCGCGCCCGGGAGCCGAGCATGGTGCCCCCGCGTGCATAGCCCGCGTGCACCCAGCCGGGAGAGGGGGCAACAGGGCGGAGGCGGTGGCCCCCGGAAGGTGTCTGGGACAGGACCGGCTGCACGTGAGCCCAGCGCGGGGTCATGTGCACCGGCTCGACCCGGTTCGGCGCCCGGACGTGCTGCGTATCAACAAAATGAAACTCAGGGAGACAGGAGGGCAGATAGCCCCGGGTCCTCCGAACCCACGTCCCCGGCCGCGCGACCTCCTCTCCGCACAGGTCTCCAGCCGCAGCCCCTCCGCCCAGCCAGAGCCCGCGGGGCAAGTTGCAGCCCAGGCGCGCCCCCGCCCGCCCGCGCCCCCTCCCCGGCCCAGGGGCG